>BOPP01000050.1:2343945-2371927 GCA_017312745.1 Gryllus bimaculatus | reverse complement strand
CGTCAGTTATCCTCCTCGCCCTCTCCACCCCACCCACCGTTTTCGCGCTCTCGAAGCATAAAACTCCAGACCTCATATCACATCGGGAAAATAAAATCGTGTAATTTAAATTCAGTTTGTGATTTGCTTACGGAATGTATGGGGGTCGGAGCAAGGAATATCATGTTTCTGTAATTCGGCGGGGCCATGAATTTCATAAGCTCAAACAAGCCGCGCTCGTCTTGTTGATGCCCGCCAAAGAAGCGCCCTGCGCCGGGACGGGGCGCGCGGAAGAGATGTGGGTGGTGGCGATGCGGACGGGGAGTGGGGATGGCGGTGAAGACGGAGGCGGTGCGGGGGCGTTGTGGGAAGGAGAGGCGCTTGTGGCAAGGACGGAGGTTGTTGATGAAATTGAACCAGTAGAGATGGCACAGGGCATCAACTGATGCCGCAGCAGTCACTCTGGCCGGGAGGTCCTTGTTTCGAGCCCAGAAGGGGGCAGGATTTCCGACACTAGTTTGGATGGATGCAGACTACGAATGCAGCATAAGTTGGAGAGTAGATACGAGTTTTCGGGGGTGTTCGAGGTTTGTTATTGCGTTGTTGTACTGAGTTGCAATTGTGGTAGTTTGTGATCCTGGTTGCTCCTGGTAGCGGAGGCATGGGTTGCATTGAGGCGAGGAAAGCATTCGCACAACAGAAGTTGGTGGTGACGGAAGGAAGAGCGGAGGTCGAAATGAAAGCGTAAGTGGCGATATCTGCGATTTGTGGTTGGGCGAGAAACGTGTTTGTAGCAGGCACTGTTGGGTTAAAGATAAGAGTTTGCGGTAGTTTTTAACAGCATGAAAGAGTTCCCATTGTAGTAGGTTCATGGTGATGGCTTTGGTAGCGGAGGCAGTGGTTGAAGTCAAGATGTAAAATCGTTGGGGGTAGACATTTCACAATGGAGATTTTGAGATTTGTAGGCCGTTTGTTGAAGGAGACAACTGCAATGGAATTTTCTGTGGATTAAAGGCAGGTGGCAGAGACAGGGGACGGTGATGTAGATGACGGGGTTGTGGCGTAGCGGACGAAGGCGAAATGCACATTGATGACGATGTGTGCGGAGACTGCTGGTGTTGCAGGTGGCAGAGTAATGTAAGACAGTCTCATCTTCGCGTTTTTTATAGCACAACGCCGTTGGCTGATTGCATTTTGCAACTCTTGCGATTTCGCCAAAAATATTTAAAGCCATTTAATTCTTTTCCCACTTTTCCTTACTATGTATAACTCTGAAGTATGAAAGTGAATAGTATATCAATAATTTTCATTTGCAATTGAATTTCAACAATTTTTAAAGATATATATATATATAATATAATATATTATATATATATATATTATATATATATATATATATATATATATAGTTATGAATTATAAAACTGCCTCTGTGTTGTAGGTTGTCCTAATGCGGATTTGTAATTATTGTTTAATGAATACCAACACAGCTCGGCAACGACTCATATGGATATCTGAGTGGCCTGTATGTTGGCGTCTCAAAATAGGGAAAAACACTGAAGAAATTTCAGATATGCCGAAGGGTGGAGAAGAGCCGATGCAAATTGTTACTTGTGGAAAATGATGGCGGGGGCGGTAAGTTGGCGGCGGCGACGAAGACGTTTAAAGTGAAAGCTCTGGGACGTTGCCCGCTATGTATCAGGTGTGTAGCTGCAGACGTTGAGATGAGCAGGAAGATACTGTGTGAGGACATATGTATGCCCGCGGTCGAGATTGAATGCAGGGGTGACCAAGCTTTTTATTGGACTAATATTATACCGGTCTTTCGACTGCTTTATACCGGTGTCTTTCAATGTTACGACAACAAAAAGGAACATAGCAGCCCATCAGCTGTTCTAAAGATGGATGTGGCGTACAAGGCATGGTGGAAAGTAACCACAACGCGGTCTGTGACTCGTTGAAAATCTAAAAGTGTTACAGGACGGTACAGTCGACTTGAGAATTTATCGGGAGGAATACGCCAAAAAAACGACCTTATAACGGCTCGTACTAAATTTTTACAAACTTCCGAAGAAGAGTTTGTTAAGCAGTAAAAAATTTTCATGAGGGAATTATTCGGTTGACTTTACCTTTGGTTGAGAAGGCAGCTCCATTGATGATTGAGTTTAGAAAGGTTCACGTTCTTTGCGCAGTCCAATGCAGATTTAGTGTATAAATTTCCCCCAGCACATTTTCATTGCAAAAAGTGAATATATTCGACTCCGCATGCTCTAGAAGTTTTGTACACATTTATGTCTAAGGACATCCGTTATAAGACTGTGTTACAAAAATAAAGAGAGGGACTGAGCCTGCTCCAAAAAACTCCTTGACGGGGTCGAAACCAAATGAAATTCATCTTGACAGTGCAAGCCCATTGACTCAATTGAGAACATCGAGAGAAATTATACAGCCGGACCTCCTGCGATTCCTAAAACAGCGTATTTGTGGCAATTGCAAGCTAGAAAGAACGTAGGGAGCGGTGTGGCTAACCAAGGGGATGTAGTACTTCGAAGGAGACAAAATCCTATTGGGAGATTGTTCTATATTTCAATTATATAAACTTGTTATATGGAAGTCCGCTCCTTTTTTTTAACAAACGGTGGCTTACGTAATAAGCGGAACGCGTGGGCTGTCTTTCAATGTTGGCGGTCCAGAGGGAAGCCACGGTGTGCGCCTTTGGTCAGCCCGGCCTCGGCGTCGACAGCCCCATGAGGCCGGCGGGGCGGGCGGGTGGTCGGAGCGTGGGCGTCGCCTCTTCTTAGCGAACCTGATTTCCGCCCGCGGGCGAGGGCAACGGCGGAGCGGAGCGGATGAACGACGTTTTTTAAGGGGAAGCGTGCCCGCCCGGCACCCGGTCAGGCGAAGCACCGGGCCGAATTTTATCTGGAAATTATCTGCGCGGCGCCGCGGGGCGGAAGGGGGTGCAGGGGAGGGGCGAGAGGTGGTGCGCTCTGCCGGGAGCGCTGAGGTGAGCTCCTCGCTGGTCGCGAACCGCCTCCGGCCCCGGGGGCCCCACGCGGGCGCTTCCCTTCCCCTCGAATATTACGCTTGGTTAGTTTGCATTGTTAGTCTTTTCCGCGATGTGCGACAACAATTAAGCTCATTGGTCCGTAAGTTATAGTGCAACGTGTTTCCTTGGCCTGTTGGCGGTGATCTTCGCCCGGTGGATGGCGAGATCCGGCGCCGGTCGACCGTCGGCTAACGGGGTTGTCCCCAACCAGGTATCTCCCACCGCCCGAGCTGGGACCAGCTCTAAGCCCCTGACTGGTCTCCTGGCATATATAGTAGTGTACTCGTAATGCATGTGAGTATGTGTGTAAGTAAGGGGAGAGATTAGGATAAAGAAGAGTCAGGAAAGATCACGCGTGTCCCGTTTGTGTATTGTTCCGGTATTCGCCTGGCGTTGATCGGAGAAACCTCGGAAAACTACCGATCAGAGCAGTCAGGTGCTAGAATTCTCGTCCAGACAGCGACTGAATTCAATCTAGCTGACAGACTAGTGACGAAAATCTTGCCAGAAGCACTGCAATGATATCTGTTGATGCCCTGAGCCACCTCTGGCGTATGTCGGTTAGGATCGTTTTCGATTGCGTGTATATTTCTTTTAATATATCGCTATATTTATTGCTAAATATAAAACTGTATTGTTAGACGTATATGTTTTCATTAAGTATATGTTTGTGTTAATGTTTGAATCTATAATTTGCAAATTGGCCGGTTAATATTCATGTATCCAAAGTGGGTTGGTAAATTTCGTAGTCGGAACAGTTTCGATACACACTTCGGAAATTAACCGGTTGTATACATTAGCCAACGGAAGTGGTTAGGTTAGCTTAAATACTAAATGATTAGTAGAAATAGCGGACGATTACAGTGATCAAATTCCTGAAGCAAAATTTCTAAACCTGCTGCGAGACAAGTCGTGTAGTTTCGATGTCAACTATGTCAGTCTTAAATTCATGTTTCCTGTATACTACCTAACCTTACATTACTATGTACTTCAGTTGCCGTTTCATATAGTTTGTGTGACGAATCCAATTCACTGACCTTCGGGCTTTACTGTTGGTGTTGTGAATAATTGCTCCATCCTTAACTTTTTTAAATGCCCTCCTGTATGTATGTGACTTCTTTTATTAGTGGATCCTATGGTATACTTCGATTAAAATACGAAGTCCTTTCAAGGCCACGAGCTGAAAAGAGAGGGAGATATTGTCATCCAATCGAGAGTTTCAATGAAAATAATTTAAGTCGTAACGAAGCTCGCAATTTGAAGACTCTACCATCCTGCCCCCTCATGAGCTTGAAAGGATGCCTGGGAAGGAAGTCCGTCGCAAGATGACGTGCAGACCGGCGCCGATTCTCACGATTGGGAGGAGGGATAAAAACATTCATTATATTATCGGCACTAATACCGGTCAGATAGCCGAGATCGTCTGGGCAGTAGTGCCGTAGCGAACCAGAAACCTACAGGCTCGAGTTCCGCCTCAGACATGGGTGTGACCCCCAGAAAGACACTCCCCTGAAGGTGTATGCATGCGTGGTTCGAGTTGGCGTACATGCGATAAACAAAATCGGCATTAATGACCATAGCAGTTGAATAACCCGGAAACATTAAATTATCAATCTATCCAAGACACCGTACTCCGATTTTCATCGGATGCATCGCATTGCTCACTTCATTCTTGTTAACCTCCTTGTACATCCGCACGTTTCATATCCCTCCTCATCTTCTGCGGTCCTATCACCTCCGCGAACGCCTTGCGTCCTTCCCTTTCCAAAATGCAACGCGACTCGTCTGCCGTCCCCACTCTTCCCGCCCGTGCCCCGCCCCTCCCAGCCACCGCTCCGCCGCCGCCTGGCTGCGCCGCGCTGCTTTGGCCCAGCGGTCGATATGAAGACGGCGATATAACGGAATGAATAATAAATGAAGGCGGCCCCGGGACTTGTTATTGGAGCGGGACACTTACAGCCTAATCACGCCCCGGTTCTCGGGCGACGTATTAACTTCTGTGGGTGTATGAATGGCAAGGACTTATTAACAGGGTGTTCCGCACACCGTTCTAGAATTAATAGATTTGTTCTCGAGCAGCCTGCACGAGCTATGTAGTCTGCATGGTGAACATAAACATGTTTGATTTATCTTAAAAGTAGTATTTTTTATGTACTAAAATAGTAGTAAATATTGCGAACATCAAATAGTTTGTACTTTGTTTCAATTTCTAGCCCTTACAAAGCGCTGAAGACACAAAAAATTAATTCAAACGTTTTTTGTGAGCTGGAACCATGTTTGATAAAAAATTTAAATATAAATGTACCAAAAATAAATATCACATAGGTCTATTTTAAATTTGAAAGGCCCCGCCATCAGAAACATGGATCGCAGAAGTTTAATTTTGCTGTAAATGATGTGTTCGGTTTTCATAGAAATTTTGCGAAAACCCTCGTTTCGGGTTTTTCCTTTATATTTTTTGCTTAAATGAAGTAACTTGGGATTAAGAAATGACTTCATTTAAATTGAAATCTGTGAATTTTCGGAGTTGTTCATATTTTACGCTTAAGTTATTCATATTTTCTAAATAAAATGTTTTTCAAATTTTGAACTTTAAATAAAGCCATGTTCACTTTTAAAAATACAAAAAATTCTGCTTGGTTTTGAAATAAACCGTGTTTCAATGCTTCAGTAAAGCAATATTTACCGAATTATGTTTAATTATCATTACAACTTTTGAAATTTTGAAAAATGCAGATTTTCCGTTATTTTCCTTTTCTTTTTAAATTAGTCCATCGTCTTGAATATTGATATGGTAGTTTATTTTTAATTCAATTCGGTTCCTCATCGTATGTTTTGTACACGGTTTTAAATATATATTTTTTCGTAGTTTTGAGGCAAACTGTGACAATGTGTTACAATCAACAATATAATAGTAATTCATTATAGCATATGAAACACGTTGAATAAGCACATGAATCTCTAGCAGAGGAACCTTTCGAACCAAAGAGCCGGATTTGTAATTTGGGTTCGTTATTCTTTCAATAAATCTTTTGTGATAATAGAGCACAATACTCTTAATCCAAAGGCAGAAAGCCATTTTCATTAAAGCTTTAATATAAAATATGTGTTTTTTAAACTCATGAGCTTTCTTGGTCCTTTATGTCAGTAGCTGAATTGAGTGTAGTAGGTTAAAAGTTACAATATTTTAATATTACGTAACTGTTATTAATAATAAGAAAAAGTAAATGCTGATGTGGCACTAATAGTTTTTCATTTACTTTGTTTGTAGATATACTTGGATTTTTTACTCCGAAGCAAAACTGAAAAATCTTTCTAACGTATGGGGAAAAATATAATGCATGTTTTTCGAGGGCATAATCCCTACCTCATTCTTTTACTACACATAGCTAAATTATTAATAAATTTACTAACAAGAGGTATGGGCAAAATTTAAAAATTAGAAATATTGAGGACTAATGGATGCGTATTTTAATTGGCGAACGAATCACAGATTTGATGTAGTATTGTTGACAAAATAACGATGTCAAGATGTACAACCGTTCAGCAAGAGTTTTCATATTTTCATGGCTATTTTAGTGAATGCTAATGGACAAGAAGTCAAAATTAAAATATTTTAGCGGTGTCAAAAGAATTCCTTGTCATTTTTCTGTGTATTCCTGGTTTGGTATTTGTTTACCCGCATTGAAATAGACTTGTTCAAAGGTGGGAATTTTTTGAAAAACGGTTTTTCCTTAATGGAGGATATGAATGTGTATACCTGGTATTACGTATTCTAGGTACGGTTGATCATTGTGTGTAAGCCGTGGGGATTTGTAATGTCTCACGTTCCTTGTGCATAATCATTTTATTTATTTTACTGCAAAACAGTTAAAAACTGCGTGTGTCGTGCTGCGTAGAGAATTGAATTCGGTGCATGTTTCCTTAATTCTCGGATCCCAACCCTAAGCCATGTACAAGTTGAATTATGAATACAGAAAGAAATGAGCGTGTTTTGCAAAAATTGTAAGAAAATCTATCTTCAAAGGCAGGAATAATCTATAGGATAATATTGATCATCTATCTTATCTGATGTTTTACTCAATGAATCTATTATCTCTTCCAATGGGGAACTAATATAGTAAGTGATTTGCTACTCTATCATCAAAACTCTTTTGTTAGATAGTATGAAGTAAAGGCGTATGGAAGAAACTTGCAATGCTTACTGTACAAAATATTGCCCTTCTTTGTTTGCACTGTCAGTCGGATAAAAAAAACACAAAACAATATTAAATGCGAATATCCTGAAACCAAAGGTGTTTATTTACACTCCAGTTTCCTGTCAATACCTGGCAGTAATAAAGAAAACGATCAAGAAATGAAAGTTCCAATAATAAAAAACAAACCGCTTAAATGCAGTCATTTGCATTCATTTCTACGCCAACCCAACGTTTCGATCTTGTCGGCAACGTTGCAATTTTTTTCACGAATGTATCGCGAGATCATTTGCGCACGGAGATGGCATTTGTCCGCAGATTAACTGCGGAATCGAGAGTTAGCAGCAAATGTACAATTTGCCTTCGAATCAACGCCAGCCAACAGACACAAATGCGACCGTCACTTATGAATATTTCCCGGCGGTTGACTCGGCCCGTGTCAATTACGTGAAGAGATTCGCTATACAGATTTACTGAAGTAGATCTCCAATAATGATTTTCAGCGGAGCATCGTGTATGAATTAACGGTAATGTCGCAGATTGAATAATTAGGAAGACAAGCGAAAGTGTCGGGAGAGCGTTGTTTTATCCAATGTTAATTTACAATGGGTTTCCGATGATCCATTGTTCAACAATTATGCAGTCAGCGGAATCATACACTCTGCTCACTTAGTGGTTCATTCCGGATTTGAAGTCCATATAACCACCATACTCAGGATAATGCAGAAAGGACATATACACAGTTTAGACACTGGCAAAGTGAAATATGAACCACGTACAATTCAGATGTTGATATATTTCAAAATGTCCATAAAAACAACTGTTTAATATCATATATTCAGAGTTTTAGAAAGGGAAAGTGGATGTATTAACGAGTTTATATTTTGTGAGATGTTATTTAGTCCGTATATAAATCATTGTTTTTTAATATTTTAATAAAACGAATCAAACACTTGAAAGTTACATTAAGAGTTTAGTGTGTTTGTTGGACTGCAGACTACATGGATTCTCAAAAATGGAAATAGTACTTTTATTTTTTTGAAATATAATCTTATATTTGTTCAATTTTTTCTTCGTTGATGTGTACTTGATAAACTGCTCTGTTTGCTAATATTACTGTGAAATACTATACAAATATATAATCACTTTAGAAAGCATTCTAATGAACATAAAAAGGCCCTCCTCATTTGGATTTTTAAAATCTGAGGTTAATGTGTTAGATAGGCTCTTAATTTGTTTCTGAACAAAAAATTTTGCAAATATACCCCTGAAAAGTGAGTTCATATTGTTATACACTCTTTACACACACTAAACAAAATTACGAAATTACGTCAAATTCTTTGTCATTTAATACCAAGATACCACCATTTAGATTGAACTCTACGCAGAATATGAAATCTTATTCTATCATACACCAAAGGTTTGTGATTCATCGTTTTTCTTTCTGAAAGATCTAAAAATTATCCGTCCATAGGACTTCTATGGAAAATACGTAAGTGTGTATTTACTAGGCTGTCCGGGTGACGCCGCGTCCATGGCGAAGGTGCCGACGTTTCGGTCGCCATTCTGCGACCTTCCTCAGGCCTAATGCCAATTTTTTCTACGCATTACGCCCTGAGGGCTGTCCGGGTGACGCCGCGTCACCCGGACAGCCTAGTAAATACTGACTCAGGCCGCGGAAGCCTACGCTCTCAATACGTAAGTGTTCCCATTGCCAGAATTGTGTTCGTAAACTTACTTACACAATTTGTTCAAAGTTATAAAAGCGTTTATTAAAGGAATTGGACAAAAACTTTGGCTGAATAAGGTCTTGACTTATAAGTGAGTGAAATTGATTTGTAATTTATGCTTGAAGTCCTTACAATTAGATGAGGAAATGAAGAAAAAATCACTATGCGTCATAGCGTTTGCAAGTCAAAATTTCCACTTTACATATCTATTGCACTCGAGCCCTCTGCAATTCCTGGACACTTCTATCTCATCGTGATCATAATTTGCTGACCTGTGGTCACAAACAAATCATGAAATATCTTTCATAAAATGTCTTTCGTTTCGTTAAAAATTCGATTAAATATCCGAATTTACACGGTTAGAAGGAAAACATCAATTTTCATCGACTTTTATGAACACTTAATCGCCTTTCGAAGAGATTTGTGGCAGGGTCCACCCATATGGCTTGACGAAGGAATGTTCTCGACTAAATCCATTTCACAAGACATCAACGGTTACACATACGGGGAGTAACAAAACGTCTGCCATTTAAGTACCAACATCCGAAGCTTCGAAATTTGCTTGATGAATTGAACATTCTGTGATTTGAATGCGCATGTCGGGATCGATTCTGTACTTTGGTTGCTCTGATCAGTGATTTCCTATTCATTTTCAGAGTAAAGCCGGAGGAGCGCACTTCACAACGGGCTTCCGTCGACGCCCTATCATACTTTCGCTTTCTCTTCCCTATTTATGTAAAGATGCCTCTAATATTATATGTATAAATCTATATAAATTTGCCCGTAACATGTATTGTACTCAGCTTGTAGGCCAATAAGTTACATCACGCCCAGGTTATTCGTTCAGTTTCCATTGAGAAAATGCTGAGATGGAATTTTGATTCGCTTCTGGGCATAAATGTAGTTTCGCTATCTGCGCACGTTTTCTGGAGTCTAGGGAGTGTTAGCGGAGGTATATTTATTCATACCATCACAATCGTTCATTTTTGTTGTCACGTTATACCAAATCGATCGTTACTCTTTCATTCGTAATACCACATACTGTGTAACATCGAGGGAGGGGTGCCGATGCACAAATTGCACTTCTCCTCCGTACGTCACACACGCCAGCCTTGGACTTTCTAAGTTATTAAAATCTAGCGTTTTTACATAATTCTCTTAAAACTTTTTTTCAAAATCCCTATACTGTGGTATACTTATGTTGGAGAAGATTATATTTATTAAGTTCGACTCAATAAAATTAAAAAACGAAGTGTTTTACAAATATCATATGCATGACAATTCCCTCTAAAACAGCTTGTGAATTTTTATCTTATCAATTAATTAATTATTTATTTTCGTCAAAAAAAGTTAAAACCTATGTGTGTCGTGGTACGGGTAGAAGTGAAATCTGTGTACTTTTTCATAATTCTATTATTTCTACCCTAAGCCCTAATTTCTACCCAACTGATTGAAATTTGAATACAGACAGAAATGAGCGCTTTTGCATGGACTCTTAATCAACTATTCGCTTCGATGCAATAAAATCTATTTCCAAGGGTAAATCAGCTATAGATTTTGGCTCTCATCCCCTATCATGTGTTTCGTGAAGGAAAAATACTTCCCGCTGCGACATGGAGAACGATAATTTGAATAACTATATTTCTCAGGAAATTCTAGAAGACGTGCACAGATATTGAAGTTACATTTTTGTTCAGAAGAAAAACAAGAGGCCATTTCAACATTTTCTTAAAGGAACAGGGAAGAAACTGGAAGAAAAATCTGATCGATAGGGGGGGTCATTGACCCAGAATCTGAGGTACAACACTTGTTACAGATTGTTTAGAATTATACAGTCCAAATGGTAAGTAATACATTAAATATCATAATTAAATTAATATTACTTTGAAATCCGTTACAGTCTCTAATTGTATAGAAACAGTTATGTAGCAGAAAAGATTTAACTTGAGACTTTTGTAAAGAATTTAATCGTTTCATGTCGTCTGAAAAAATGTTGTAAAATAATGTACATGTATTGTATGTGAATTTTTGTAGTGAGCTGTTGATACTGTTTCCAAATATATTACCAATTATTTACATGTCAGCTCTGTTTCTGTTGGCTTTTGACGCTGTGTGGGAGAGACTGGCTCGGGAGCTGAACTTTCTTGTTCTACTTGAATCGCTTCCGGCGCTGCAGCACAAAGAACCGGGTTCGAAGTCCGTGACTGACTTTCACTGCAGCTACGATTACGGTGAACGAGTGCTTAGAGAAAGTAACCGCAGCGAGAGTATTTACGGTTGGAAATGAAAAAAGGCACGGATAAAAGAAGAAGATGGATTAACCGAAAAGAAGAAGAAATAGTGTACGATTTACTAATATGGATGTCCGTCTGTCATTGTTAACAGAACTGATAAACTTCTGTCATTGTTAAAAAAAAATTCACTCTTACAAATAATTATCTTTTATAATTATTCTTCAGTAATAATAGGCTGGATTTGTAATTTTAGACTCCAAAACTGCAGGTTGTTGCACTTAAATCCCGCTTATAACTTAATAAGTTATATAATATAAAACATTTTTCGCCTGCACGTGAGGACTGTGAAATTAGTAGTAAGGGGAATAATATTGGATTTTAAAATAAATTTGGCGTCATACCAGCAACAAATTACACTATGAAATAAATGTAATACTCCAATATTTTGGATCATTATTTTACCGCCTCCTTGGATGGCAATAATAATAATAGCAATAATTCTGAAATAATCTCTTTAATTTACAATTAAAATTAACAATATTTCATTTCCTGCATAAACCTTTCTTGATAAAATTCAGGAGTATCGTGCTTGAAGTGAAAATATATATTTTTGTGCAAACAATATAATTTACCTTACTTCACGGGAGAAATAATTAAAGTAAATATTCATCTTAGTGAAGTACATTGTATGTCTAGTTGCATTTCTTGGTTGCATTTCCTGGTTTAAAAAAATATGTTATCAAGAAATGTCTTACATTCGCACAAGTATTTTATTATCTACAGAAAAGAAAGAGAAAAGTGCTCACAAATAATGATCACAAATAACTAGATTGTATGAAAAGTTGAAAACCTTTCAAGATAAATCTCTGCTTTATCGTGATATGCAAAATATGCGCCTATAATTACACAAATATGTACTAACAGGAAAAAGCAGTGAGATCGTATTGTGCCATCAACGTATAACCTAACAATCGAAAATAATTATGTATCATTAAATTCTTAACATTCTGAATATTCTTCATTAAAATGACGAACTTGAAAACTCGCCACTCGCAACGTCAATCGTCATTAGTAAACTAGTTGAGGTCTTCATTAACACACAACTCCACTTAGCTTGAACATGTCCCTTTATCGAACGCCGTCTCCTGGAACCGGATGGTGTAGAACGTACGTGTATATTACTGGGAGTCGTATTTGGAAAAACTTTGGTAATTGTGAGAAAGTTTCGCAATGTGCCAAAAGTGACTAATTAAGAGGAATCTCGCAGCATCCAGTATAATAGATTGACTAACACATCGTACTGCGAACACATCTGACGACAAGTTTATTTTCCACAGATATTCAGCGTGATTTATCAAGTACCTCACAAACCAAATACGCAAAACGCCCTCTCAAAACTTTTGGATGAAGCTGCTTGGCTGCCAATCATGAAATATTCCTGTAACGAGATATTTATTATTTGTTTTCATCGAATATTTTCTTTGAACAATCGTGGAGAGATAACCAGGCGACACAGTCGAGACTATTTAAAATATCAGAAATTAAACACAAACCTAACTCTAGAAAATGCAAAGCCATTTGTGTGTGTTTGCTATATACTTATAATATAAGCATACATATCTAATAATGTGTAATATTCAACACATAAGTGTGTGTGTGTGTGTGTGTGTAAATGTACGTCATTTTAGACGGCAAAAATTCTCCACCGTATTTGCTAGTTATATTAACAGATGCTTCTTATGGTATTGTACTGACAAACTGATGTACTGAGAAATGAAGGTTGTGTTTATTGCAAGTCAAAGCTCTGAGGACAGTTCTGTATATTGCTGAAGTAAAATTCAATTTTTTTTCCTTGGACAACCGAATAAAATGAAAATTTGTGATTTAACAGAATTGAGGTTTAAATTATAACAGCCTTATATCGTCCTATTCGGTCGTGCCCGAATTTAAGGCCATCGGAGTCTTAACACCAGCCAGCCGTCAGTATTGCAATGCACTCTCGCTTTACAAAAAAAACTTTAATGCCCCTGTCTACAACAGTGCTTCGAGAGTTATTGAAAACGTGAACAAAATTTCGGTGATAAGCAAATTGGAACGAAATAGAAAAAAATACAAAAACATAATATACGGGACTCTGTGCTTCTCAGAATAAAACGGCAAAAGTGTTTATTGATAATATTACGAGGCACATGCTCGTGTGAATTTTACTCGCTCCCCCCTCTGTCCCCCGTAACAGCCTCGGCGTCGCAACTCTCCGTGTAAACTCTGTAATTTGGGATTTCCGGTTGATGAACGCCATTTCAGATGTATCGTGAAGACTTACCTATCTACTACGTCATCATCATCAGTTTTCTGCTCTATGGAATTCACAAAAGGGCTACCGTTCAGCAGAAAACTGATGATGATGGTTATGCCATTGAAAGCTGCTGTTGTAATAAACAATATTGTTGGCCAGAACAACTCATATAATTATTCCATTGTAAATGCCAACGATAACTCACTGCATTACCCAACCCCACCTTGTGAGATTGTGTTTGAAAGTAGCTCTCAACGGTGCGTAGAGGCATC
This sequence comes from Gryllus bimaculatus, assembly GCA_017312745.1. Lineage (NCBI taxonomy): Eukaryota > Metazoa > Arthropoda > Insecta > Orthoptera > Gryllidae > Gryllus > Gryllus bimaculatus. Next base: position 2,358,171 of record BOPP01000050.1, on the reverse strand, counting down.
TCGGCGCAGGTGGCCGTAAGGTCTGCCAACGACGCCCTCGCGATGCGTCGGTCTTCACATTCGTCAGTGTTCCGCGATTGCCCCAAAGTGGGTCTACGGCTATGAAAGTGCTCGTCTACCCATCGTCGCCAGCACCTCCGTACCGACGTCGCATGTCGGCCCACTTGGTCAGCAATGCGCCGAAAGGACCATCCGGCTTCGCGCAGGCCGACAATCCGACCTCCCTCAAACTAGTCCAATTGCTTAAAGGACAAACGAGTGCGACGCCGTGGCGTACCTAAGTCCTGTCTAGATCTTTTCGCAGTGAACAACGCCTTTTAAGGCTGCGGAGTTGACGGTGTTTCAGGGACATTTCGTCACGCTGTCATAACGTCACCGGGCGTCAGTCATCTGTAAAATGTTAATCACGGCTTCTAAAACCCATTTCGAACGTTCCTTAACGCCTGCTTGATTGCTCGTGCCCTACCCCGTTGCAATACTTTTTCGGCCAGTGTTTTGTCAGCGTTCATTGATATGTAAGAGCATGTCACAGTTTGTGTTTTTTTATATAGCTGATGAAAGTCTTGTTCAAATGTAGGAAATTTCTTGCTAATATTTTTTAAAACAAGTCAGAGAAAGTGTAAGACAAACAATGTTGAATATTCCGAGGTGAATATTTACTTCAATAATTACTCTCGCAATTGTAGTTTATTTGCACAAAAATACATATATTTTCATCCCAAGTATGCTTCTCCTGAATTTTATCAACAAAGATTTGTAGAAAAAATGAAATATTGTTGTAATGCATATTAAAGGGCATATTTCAGATTGTTTAGGTTATAAAAACGCATTTTTAATGCGTAGACGACATTTAATGTAAATGGTCAGTGATGGAAGAGGGTCAGATGGAATAGTGTCGCTTGATTACGGCGGTGAAATGGTAACATGGGCGTATGTGATGTAATCTACAGTTTATTGTTTTTATCCAGTCGTTGGGCTTTAAATTTCTTTAAATTGCTTATTTGTTTTAGATATGTGGGAAGTGAATTTCAGTTACTAATTACAGTGACGGTAAATGATTTATTGTGGGATACCGTGTTGTGTTGCGACATGCAAAGTATTCTCGAGGACCGTGATTATTCAGATACTCGATCGTACATACAACTATCAAAAAAATGAATGTAAGCCTTTCGTCGTTTCGTTGTTTCTTGGATTTTATGTCCATAAGCAAAAAATCCCCATAATCGAAATGAGGCATTATGAGTGAATTTTCTAGATTTGTGTGTGAATTAATGGGTAATAGTTCTTATATGTGATTTGAAGAGTGGGAGGGCTGCGAACACTATTGGGCAAATCGTATCTACTTGTGTGTTGAAGCTAAACGTGTTATCTATGTGTTATTCCTAACCCCTTTGTTTCGCACTGGAACTGATGAGAGCTAGGCCGATTTTCGGTAGGGAAGAGTTCTCCAATTTGTTCACTCCTTCAATTTGAACACTCTGTTGCGAGAGTTCAGGCTTCACGATTTCATTGGGTTTTAATGGGAGTCCTCGGGTTGCAAACCATTTACTGAGAGTATTTAGGCCTTTGTTAATTTTCTTGGCTAAGGAAATTCCGATGACTAAATTAGAGCTTGAGTTCGTCAGCGTACATTTTGTATTTGCAGTAGCTGAGGCAATATCATCCTCTAAATAAATTAAAAATGCTGAAAGTTCTAGGGACTGTACCCTGTGCCCTATTTATAAGTATACTTTACATTATTTTCATAATTTACAATGATACCATCAGATAGTATTACTATTTAATTAATACCATAATTCTACATAAAGATGTAAGACAATTATTTTGGGGTATTAAAAAAGAAAGTAACAAGTGGCCTAACTGCTATCTTACAATCATTGCAAATTTTGGTTTGTTTTTTAAGCAATTAAAACGCGTTTTGGGTGACTTACGGTGCCTAAAGATGATCACACATCATCTATCGCTCATTTAATTACTCTAGACAAAAAATGGTGGGAACATTTCATTGCGGTTCCCTCTGGGATCGTCTCGTTATTCTAGAAAAAATACATGTTTTGATAGTTTCAATGCACCTACGAGTACATTAATGAAAGGTGAATTTCTACACTATGAGAGAGTAAAGTTCCGCGGCCGGAGTCAGTATTTAGTTGGCCATCCGGTAGACGCCACTTGCAATAACTACGCTCTGATGAAGGTGGTAGCCGGAACGTTGGCACCCGTGCCCTGGACGCGGCGTCTCCCGGATAGCCAGTTAAATTCCTACACTGTTTTCAACCTTACATGAATCGTTACGATCTAATTCATGGGATTGACGACATATTAAATATAATTTCTTGAGAAAAAAATTAAACAAGTGTTCAATATATTTTCTTGAATATTATCTATTATAAGCAACCTATCATACATTGCTCTATACGTTATTCATAGTGTACTTTCACGCTAATGCTAATATTTCACGGAAATGTGAAAGATTTGATCGGAGACGACCGTTCATTTCTTTTCGCGACTTAATTCTTCGATCTCTAACGTTAGATATACTCAAATTTCCACGTGGGTACTAAGCGGAAAATGAAGTTGATCAAGTTGAAGCAAAAAAATCAAACAACGTTCGTTGAACAATATCTTACATACCCTCACAAATGAAATGATAGATGGCTAATGGAAATGCAAAACTTGTTTGTACGTATCTTATTTTAAATTGTTATTACTCATAAAATATATGGGAAATTATAATGTTATGACTCTTTGGGAGGAATTTTAAACATAACAAACCAAATTTCGAAGCTTTATGGTAAAATGATAGAATGTTCTCTTGCTCTGCTTTGGACACGAAAATTATCTTTTATACTTAAAGATATCAGATCTGTTGCTCCTTTGCCGATCAAATAAGTATTACTTGAATATTACTAAGGAGCGAAAATGTTCAGTTTTTTAATGGTTACAACCACGCTTCGCTGCTACTTTTATTGATCATTCAAGTATGTGTAATAGAAGAATGGGATATACTTTGTGTAGTTGAAGTAAACGTAGAGTAGAGTAGAACGTAGAATATACTTCTCCCCCGTACATTTTCTTACTTTCTATATTGTTTTTACTCACATAAGTTTTTTTACTCTATATGATGAAATAAATCAAGTGCTGCATAAAGACAAGTACCGTTATTAAACCGATAATATGTTCCGCAGCCGATCACAATCTACACTAAACAAATTAGGTAGATTTTGACGTACAAAACCCGTCGCAGTTGAGAAGGATTTGATCGGAATCGATCGTTTGTTCGTAGTCAAAGTCTAATCTCTCCGCCATCAGCTGCGCTCGCGCTTCCGCGTGGGCGTTGCACGGGAAAAGTGGGTGACGCGGCCAGGCGGGCTGCGCGGGGACGGGGGGGGGGCTGGTGCAACGAGTGCAACGGCGCAGATGCCGCGCAGATACGCGACCGGTTCCAGCGGCCGCCGCCCGCGCCCCCGCGTTCTCGCAGGTCGTTGCCTCTTGCTCTCGACGCCACGCGCACGTGACGAGGGGGGCTGCGAAGGCGCGCCAATGCGCCAAAGAGAAGCAAACGTCGCAACGAAATTAGATTCTGTGTTGGTCATTAGCCATTATATGCCCCTTAAAGGGCAATCGGCCTCGGCGCCGTTACATCCGGGGGTTCCGAGTCGGTCACCCAACCAGGAACTCGCGATGTCTCGAATTCGCTTAACCTTTGTGACTTCACGTGGTTAACGAATTCGGTTAGCGACGCCCATATCGCAGTCGTGGTCTTTCAGTAGAACCATCCCAGCATTTGCCTGGATGACCGAGGGAAATCACGAAAAAAGCCGGTTAGGATTGCCGGCACGGGGTTTGAATCCGGGCCTCCCGAATTCGAAGCCAGTACCTTGAGCCACTTCGCTCGAAGAAATTAGATTAGACTCTGCAATCATTCCGTACTCTATAAGCTATTGTTTTATATGTGAAACAATTGTTTAGATGTGAAACAACCTCCAAGAGAAACGGTAACACGTTTTTATAGCATATTGCGGAAGTAATCATTATAATATTCCTAAGCGTTTAATAAAAAAGAAAAGTACCTATAAACTCGATGTGATTAAATTATACTTTTTTTCAAATAGTCAATTTAATATTACCTTCACATCTTTACACTCGTATTACAAATATATGGTCGCCCGTGTTATGCACTATCAGTATCCATCAGAGGTCAAACCCTTCTTTAAAATTAAAAGCAAATATTATAAAATATACTCACTAAATTGTTTATAATTAACAAAAATAGAAGAATATAAATCATTTCGGTTTTGCAAAAAAAAATTGCAAATGTGAGAAATATCTTACTTTTAAAATAATTGTTTTGAATACGAAAATAGCAATTCATTCAAACCCATTTTCATAATTTGTGCTCCAGAATGTGTGTACCCTCCAAATGTGCAAAAAATAGTGGCCGACAGCAACAAAAATAGTGCTGAAGGAAAACTCACAAAATGGAGTCCCCGAAAATAGCATGCACACTATGCCAGACTAAATAAAATAATTACGAATAACACTGAAAAAATTAAATAGTATAACAAAAAGAGTCTTCACGAATACTTCAATAACATTCAATAGTGTGTGCACTTTTCAACAGCCTTTCACATACAAAAAATATAAGAGCGGGTGGCCTGTTCCATGGAGTTTTGCTGTCGCACCACATCTGCTATGACCTAAGCAGTGTCGTAACTAATGTAAGTAATCAGTCGGTAATGTCACAAAAAAATATTTTCATTTTTCAATCAAAACGGTTTCATAATTCCGAATTTCCAAAGCGACGTATCTCTAAGAAATACAATTTCTCAGGAAGGGAAAGTATTCAAGTTCCACCTTGTAGATCAAGATGAAATTCAACGGTAAACGTTTTTCATAGGAGAGAACTTACATTTGAAGAGAATATTTCTCAGCTTCGTGGACAAACACGTAAGATGTATATTAATGAACTACCTAACGGAAATTGAGATACGTCGCTATGTAAATAAACTCTTTAATTAACGGGTTGTTCGTGTGACTTTATTGGATTTGAATAGCACCAATGACTCTAATAAAGAGCGTCTGGAGTCATTTTGTACAACGGAATTAGGGTACTGGCGAAACAAGCACAATTGTACATACAATTTTTTGCTTGGGTGCAGAGGAAGATTTTTCTATACGGTTCACCTATATTTTTTTTTCTTTTTCGCTGGCACTAAGACTGTAGGCCAAGTTCAAACTTGAAACCAATACAAACTAAAATTATTATAAAGTACAAATTTTGATAGTTCGTATTGGAGTACAGTGTGGTAGCCAATTTGAATTACAACTAATTATAATCACTATTAAAAAGTAAAATTGTGTGAATTTTAATAATATTAAGGTATTATAACTGAATATGTGTACAGAATGTATTGTAATCAGTCTGTGGGTCAATAACACATAAAAGTAGGATGTGAGCAATCCGATAAAAGTTGCAAATCAATTCAGCGGCACTTTTCGAGAATTGCGATATCAGGAAGATACTAAACCCATAAAATTAAACATCATATGATTTCTAAAAGACTTCGAGTGCGATATTTGTTTCCAAAACTTCTTCCAGTGACATCCTCAGAATATTCAGTAAATTAAAAATTGTGATGCTCTAACGGCACATAATTTCTTGCAATATTAACGGTTAACCAATGTTGTAATACTACTACATGAATCAGCAAAAGTGCATTACACCAGAGAAATTATTTGCAAACCTCTCGGTTAAACTTCACTTTCCCAAACCTTAAAAAGTTGAATATTTGCATTTTGAATTTTCAAAAATTAAAATATTATAATTAACATGATTTCAAGCTCTTGAAACACCTTATCAATACTGTAGTTTGACAAGATTAAGGGGAGTAACAAAGCAAAAATCTGAAATTTTTCACGTTTTACTTTCAGTCTCCTTAAAAACTGTAAAGTTTTGTAATGTCCTGCATAGTCGCAATTAAATTCTTACAGTGTTTCTTAAGCAATTGTTGTTAGGTCTGCAGCTGTCACATGGCCATTCATGTTTACAGCTGTTAGATTAAAAATGGAATAACTCAGAAAGTAACCAATTTAGGACATTCCAATCTGGATGTAGGATTCACTGCAAGTTCTGTTTGTACGGCGTTGGTTTCTGTATAGAATGTTTATTATAACGAATTCTTAACAGTTTATTTTGAACAAGGCTACCTAAAAATGTATTTGCGGGGATTAAAACATTGAAATTTGGTGTTTTTAATGAAGTAATATCACTCAATGATATAAAGTCTGGAAGAATTAAAATACTACAACAATTAGGCATTGTAGCATTGGTCAATAAAGTGAAAGCCTTGCAAAATACGGACGACAGACGAATTCAGAATCCCAGCGAGTGGCTCATTTCTCATCACAGGAGGCAAGATCATTGAGAAGAAAGAGAACTTTGGAAGAAATGGAAGATGATCCTGCGTATGGCTCAGGATTATAATAAATCATAATGTTATTAAATACGAGTATTTGTTTCTTCTAACTTTAAAGTCATTTTCTGCAAAACTATATTTTCTCCAAAGTTTCCAAAATTGTTTATGCTAAATTGTTAAAATTTTCAGAGTACATTCCCATACTAACAAAAGAACAACTGAGCTATAATTAATACATTTAAATTTATACTTTTTAAAAAACAAAAATTATTTAGTAAGAAAAAATGTGTAAAACGTCCTATTTACAAAAATATTACTAAAAACAATGATACAATTGTAGTTCGATAGAGAAACAATAGAGCATCTGACAAAATTTCAGATTCCAATTTTCAATATATTCAGAGAAAACGAGGCATCAACTCAAATAAATTGACATAAAGAGTTTTCAAAATCAATTTTTCTGTTTCGAACTCGCAAAGCCGTTCGTCATGATCGATCGAGTAATATCAATTTTTGGAAAAATCGACTGAACATTGTGCGCGCTTCCGTTATCCACAACAGACATAGTCGTTTTGGTGTATCACGGACCCAAAAATAAATTCAGACTGCACATCGTGCCAGAGGAAGTAATACATATATGGTAATATTTATACATTTTTTGATACCAGTGCATTGCGGTACGAGCTTTCCTGCCTAATAATCGCCAGTTTCTGTCAAAGTATTACAATACTTTCTCTTGACTACGTACGTAGTCGGCTAGAAAGTAAAGTAAATATTCGACTGCGTGAGATGAATTGTCAGAATGTTAATTAAAAAGATGTGCGCCTGCCTTTATTCACTCATTAACTCATATTTTCAATGCTCAATGCATAGGAATATTTACAGATATTTTCGAAGAAGCAATATTTAAACCTGAATATTAAAAGACAACAACAATAAAATTCAAAACTATGGGTCAATTTATAATTTTCAGTCATTTTTATTTTTATCTCAAAATTATTAGAAGGACTTTTGTATATGCGAATGGAAACTTATCACCGCAAATCGAAATATTTTCAAATGTTCGACATGGATTTAGAAAATCAGCATCTACACAAACGGTCTTATTATTTTCTTAAAGACAATGCTATATCAGCGGACCAAGAGGAAGCACATATTGGTTATTTTTAGATATTTTGTAAGCTCCTGACAGCAGTGAAAACAAAATTTGATTTTAAAATTACCTACGTATGGGATTCGTTCCGCTGCCCTAGATTGGATGTCCTCATACCATACACATGAATCGCAAAGGATAAAAATACCGTTTTGCATGGAAAGAAGACTATGTGTAGGTAGATTACGAAGGTAGGACCGAGTAAATTGAAAGAAGATTAGTTTTTAATAATTCCGATTCTCTGCCAATTGAGAGTGGGGTCCCGCAGTGTTTGATGTAAGGTCCATTTCTGTTTTGTTTTATACTTAAACAAAATACCCTCGTCCGTTAGAAATCGAAGCACACTTTTGCTGCTGATACGAATACTTTTGCGGAAAAGGAACAGGAAGTTGTACGATTCTGCATGTTTCAAATGACTTTTGTAAAATGTAAATAGTAAACGGAGGAAGAACGTTTTCAAAGCAGATGTGCATTTGGAACTGGCAATCGCATGCGCTGTTGAAAGTAAACAATTTGTAATTGGTTGATATTAAGGTAACAAAATTTCAGGGCCTCTCAATTTAGTCAACCCTCTAATGGGATATCCATATAACTGTATTAAACACTTAAGTTCATTAAATTACGCTCTCAGAATTCTTTCTAATTCAGTCAGCATGCATGCAGCGCATTGCGTATATTTTGCAAATGTACATCCTCGCTTCAGATATGGCACAATACTCTATCGTACAGTCATTTAGATTTCAGAAAATTAAATCATATGAATAATTAGCTAACGCCATCCACATGCGCAAGCCTCTCTTCATTGAGGTGTGAATCTTATCATTGTCTTGTCTATCTATTTAGTACCTGTAATTTTTGTCAATGTGGCATATATAACGGTCATGAAATACTGATATTTATATTACAACCCACGTTGTTGAAATAATATTCATCAACTTAAGTATCAACAGCTCACTACAATAAATCTACATATGTTGCACGTTAATTTATAACACATTGCCAAATGGCAATAATCGCCTAATATTAATAATAACATTAATTAATAATTATATTAACAATTAATAAAAATAAGTTGAAGGTTAAATCTCTTTAATGGAAAATTGTTTTCTATACATTTAGCATCTATATTGACTATCAAGAAATAAAATACATTTTAACAATTATATGATGCTTTAGTTTACATTTGCATCATTTTAATTTTAAAGACATAATATGCCTATAAAACTGAATGATGAATGTAGTGACTTAAGTTTCAAAACAATTTACCCAGATTTTTGTCCCGTTTTACTGATCTCTTGAGCAAATGATGCGATGATGGTCCCTTGTCTGCTTCTGGGTATAGCTTAGCTTTACTGTGCGAACGTTCTGTTGATCTTTCCATTTGCTAATTGTGGTAGCAGTAGTTTCGGGAGAGTGGGTTAGCAATAACAAAAATTCAAATCTGCAGAGTTTTCGGTTGAAAATAGGTTTTCTTTAACGCGGAAGCGAAAATATCTACCCGACAAATTTTGCTAACCACCCTTTTTTTGGCTCTTTTCTTCTCTTCCTCTTTTATTCTCTTCTTCTTTTTCAACTAAGTATAATAAAAGGTGACGGAAGAGGTTCTGGAAGCTAAGGCAACATGGCGCAGACTTTACCTCTCCCTTATACGTCACAGAAGAATTCTATTGTTTTTTGGAGAAAAAAAAATCAAATCTAACTTCTATTGTAGATCTGTCTATCGTCTTGTTAACTTTGTGAGAATGTGTGGGTAGATCAAGGATTAAACAACTTGATATTTCGAATTAGAAAGAATGTCATTCTTAAAGTGGTTCTAATGATTTGTTTGGAAAGAATCTCCATGATGCAATGCGAATTACTTGTAATACCACCACACCTGAGAAACTGTTGTTTTTCAGGAAGTGTTCTTAAAAATTAAGAATTGCCTTTATTCCAAAGAGAAATTGTACGAAAGTATATTATTGATAAATTTTGATTCTTTTCTCTCAGATTTCACATTAATGAATATATGAACTTTTGGTTGATTCAACGCAATAAAGAAGACAAGAAATGACGGTTTGGAGCCATATGGATAGTATTTGAAATATTGATCGACACCTATTAAAAAGTAGTATGTTTTGAAAATCCGGTGCATATTCGTCTCTCAGCCTGCTATAAACCGATTTCTTCCCCTCTTTCAACGCAGTTCGTCCCGTCCCTCTCCCTCCTCGTCCTTTAGGCAGGCCGCCAGGAGGGCCCCGCCCTTCGCCCTTTCATCCAGCCTCCGTCCTCGCCGCGGCGTGTGAGCCCGAGATACGCCGCGCTCGAGGTCAAGGCTTCGACGACAGAGCGCCGGTCTTAAAGGCGCCGCCTCGCGGATTATCGGCTTCATACTTAGCGCCTAAATCTTACTTTGGGAAACTTCTTAATCTGTGTACAAGAAGTTTTTTTGTTTTTTTTACTTTGTTCTGCACACCATATAAACCGAGCGGGTAACCTGTAACGGTTAGCGTATCGGACTCATATACCCAAGTTCGCGGGCACAAATCCGCCGAAGCAGTGGATTTTTCATAGCGAAAAAATCCTACGTACGCCTTCCTTCGGAGAGGAAGCACAGCCGGCTGTCCCGTGTATTACATTTATTCCATGTAAAAGATGCTTAAGCCTATGTGAAGCCTCTGAACAAAATTCAAAACGCCTATTCCATCGCCCGAATTTGCGTATACAGGCGGAAGAGTGGGCCTCATGACCTGAGCTTTGCCACGGAAAATGAGGCATCATTGAATTGAATTGAACCTGCTCGGCTCTTTTTGGGAAGTACAACCAATCGCGTGGCTGGTCCGAGATTCGTCGGGTTGGCAGGCAAAGGTAATTGTGTAGAAACACTACCAGGTCGTCATTCGCTTGGTTCGAGACTAGCTCAAAATTAGATATGTACAGTCTTGTTAGGAATATTTGATCAACAATTGTGGTGAGATTTGAAGGCGAAAGTTATATTTAACTCAGAAGTGACTATAGCTACTGAATTTTTTTGTGTGAAGGAGATTTTCTTCATCCCCCCGTGGATCCGCGCCTTCTTCTTCATATTATTATTACTATCATTACTCTTATTACTATTATTACTCTTATTACTCTTATTACTCTTATTACTCTTATTACTCTTATTACTCTTATTACTCTTATTCGGCAACATATCGTCATTTAATGGCTTGTGTAGGGTTACAGCTACTCGCTTTTGTAAAGAGGTGTGTCGAGATCAGACGATAGCAGGATGAAGTATTGCTGATAACAATCATGGCAACACACCTCTAGCTCGTCTATCAGGTTTCTACGTCAACTGAGAAGGTTTTTTTATCCTCTAAAATTGAAAGGTCCTTCTGGTTTTAAAAATGAGTTTCTTGTAAGCAGCAAAAAATTGGTGTGTGATTGGCAGTAGCAATTTCAGCTCACAGTAATGCGAGATACAAGCCCGTTGATATTCACTGAATATATTTTTCCATGGTTGGAATGGCGTTTTTCTGGCTGTAGAATACTAGATCTTGTTTCTTTTTCTTGGTTTTCCTTTTGGCCATCCTTTCTTCTTTCTCTTCTACGCGGCGTTTTGCATAGATCGAATGGATTGGTTATAACATTATTTCCAGACTTACAATGAATTGTCTCAGAGCCAGTTTGGTTGGTGTCTTGAATCCATTGGTCATCGATTTATTTTTTGTTTGAGGAAGTTGTCCTCGGTGTCTTAAGGCGAAACGAGGCGATCGACTTCGATAGCTGTTGTGATACTTCTTTGCTGGGTATGGCTGAGGCGCAGCTACTGGATTATTTCTGCATCATTTGGTGGGGTCTTGAAAGATTCTTTTCCTTTAACTATTTCCTTTGAGTGTTTGAGGTTACGTTTACTGTGTTGATTTATTCTTGTGAAATTTCGTTGAAGTAATTTCTATGCATGGGTTACTTGCAGGCATTTGTTTTTCCATCTATAAAGAATGGTAACATTTGAGTTTTTAGTAATGTTCACGTAATGTACTATTTTTATTTTCAGGACTCACAAGTTTTTTTTGCTTCGTAATAGTAGATCTTTTGTCTGGTTTTAACTTGTTGAATGTGCTGCTCTGCTTATTATATAGGGCAGTCTCTGGACCTCGATGATGTTTCACTGCTTTAATGCATTTGATAGGATCAGGATGGATCATCATATGAAGATGGCTACCACAATGACATACTTTCATTCTGACATTAGATGCTGGTGTCCATCGTAAATTGAAACACTGCATTGGTTGAGGAAGTGAAATTCGAGGTTAGACGATGAATGCCTGTTTAATCTTCTTGGTAATCGTACAACGCTTGAAGCGTCAGGACTGGGAGCTGAAGGAATTATATTCCATCCGCGCTCATTGTAGCCTAACGACGGCAATTACTCTTGAGAAGCTAGTTCTTGACTATTTCCTCTTCCTTGCAGTTTAGTAAGTCCTGCAAACTAACACCTTCTGCATTATATTATGTGCGTGAGCACTTAACTTCAACATCTATAGTGCTATTTTTCTTCATCTAAGTAATTTTTTACTTGATTATCAATTAACTGTTATAAACCAAGAGTCCAGATGAAGTTTTCTGTATGTCTTTTACGGGCAGCATCCAGCGAGGTGGCTCATACTCCCTCTCTATTAATAAACGGGCTCTTTAAATCGAAATTTCTTTCAGTTTTCTTTTTACCTGTAAGGTACTTTAGTATGCTGCGGTGTTTGAACAGGTTGATAGTTTTGTTGTATTTTCCCCAGATTTCATTCTTTTGGCCATTGAACTCCGGGTTTTTCTGGACGAGGGTTTTAAGGTTCCTCAACCCTAGTTTGCCCCAACCTTCCATACGAGTCGGCGAAGCTTGCTATTATCGTAGACCTTCTGCAGTGGTGCCGGAGTGATCGCAACCCCTGGATTGCAGTCGCTGGGTGACGACCGCCGGTGGCCTGCTTGCGCACCACGACGCCGGTACTGGGGCTCGATCCTGCCACCGTAATCGATCCTGATACAGGATACCTCCATCTTGGTTTTTCTTCAGGGTCCACGCTTCCCTAGCGTTTTTGAGTCTACCGCAGTTAGGACATGGAAGGAACAAGAGGGGACAGAGAAGACAGAGTTAGAAATAGAAGGGTAGAATGGAACGCTCCTAGGCTCGCAACTAATAGGTCGGGGCGGAAACCCCACAAGAGTTGGGGATAAAGATTGGCCACAGGAAAGAAAACGATTGTGTCACAAGTAAGAGGAAGCAATGACACACAGAGTTGTGGGAATGACCGGAATGTTTAGGGGAAAGTGCCAGGCGGACAGTGCTCCGATTAGTCGCCTTTACGACGGGGAGTCGTGGTGCTAATTTACTAAAATCCGACCACAACGGGGATATTACTATTATTACTATTATTACTCCTTATACTCTTATTCTATTATTGCTCTTATTACTATTATTACTATTGATTATTCTTTATTAATATTTTACTATTATTATATTAATTACTCTTATTCTATTATATATCTATCTATTACTATTATTATCTCTTTTATATATGCTCCTTATTACTACTTATTACTTTATTACTCTTATTATCTTTTACTCTTATATATTACTCTAATTTATTATATTATACTTTATTACTAACTTATTACACTTATTACTTTTTCTTATTAATAATATCTCTTATTACTATATTACTCCTTATTATCTATCTCTTAATTACTCTTATTAACTCTTATTCTCATTTACTACTTATTATTTAATTTACTCTTAATTACTATATTACTCTTATTACTTTATATTATTACTTTTTACTCTAATTATTACTTACTTTATCATTATACTCTTGATGTTTATCTATTATTGCTTAATATTATTTATTATTACTATTAACTATTATTACTATTATTAACTATTATTCTATTATTACTATTATTACTATTATTACTTTATTTACTCTTATTACTAATTATTACTATTATATATTATTACTTATTATTATTACTTTACTTACTATTAATTTATTTATTGATAATTTATTACTATTATTACTCTTATCCTATTATTACTATTATTATATTATTCTATTTTACTATTATTATATTATTACTCTTATTATCTTAATTACTATTATTGTCTTATTACTAATTATTATATTATTATATTATTTACTATTATTATATTATTATATTATTAACTATTATATACTATTATTACTATTATTACTTTATTATATTATTACTATTATTACTATTATTACTATTATTAACTCTTATTACTATTATTATCTTAATTACTCCCCCTATTGTCTTATTGCTCTTATTACTATTATTATTATTATTATATTATTACTAATATTATCTTATTATTTAATTACTATTATTATTTTATTATATTATTACTATTATTATCTTATTACTCTTTTACTATATTGCTCCTATTATAATTATTACTATTATTATTATTATTTCTATTATTAAAGAATTAATTGACCTGGAGGGCGGGGGGGAGTGCGGTCGGGCCGTGGGCGGTGTGGGGTACGTTTCAAATTCAATCAGTCAAAGCGCGCGCAAACACATTAGCCTTGTCCTAAAGGAGCGGATAAATTTATTTTTGGACGCGCGCCTGCTCTCGTCCTACTCCACGCTGCTTTCCCGCGCTTCCCAGCTCTCTCC
>BOPP01000050.1:2312995-2328719 GCA_017312745.1 Gryllus bimaculatus | reverse complement strand
CAACCATTCACTCCGCTGACGCTTCCTGCCGTCAGTGCGCGGCGCTGGCCGGCGAGTACGGGCATACCACGGGGAGGAGGGGCGCGAGGGCCGGCGGGCGTGGTTTGTGCGGGGCCGCGCCAGTCCAAGAGCCGGTTTTTGCGCCGCTTCGCGTAGCAAGTCCTTTAATTCAAAGATACAGCAAAAACGACAGCACGTATCTAAAATTAACAGCGCGCGCCGCCCCCGGACACGGCATTCATCAGCATCGATTGGCCGCATCCCCCCTCTCCTCCCTCACCCTGCCGCGCCCCTGCGCCCCCCGCCGCGCTGCCCCTCCCCGGCGAAAAAAAACGCAGGCCCCAGGCAGCGCGCGACGCTTTCGACGCCCGACGCCGGAGCCACGCCGACTCCCTGTCGACGAGAAGAACGCTGCCCACAGAAGGGGATTGCATAGGGGATCGCTTGTTGGGGAAAGCGATTTTTCCATTTCATAAACGACTATATAAGCCTGTACGGCGTTCGGATTTGAAATGGACTCTATAGAATAGACAATTTCTAACATAACCGTACAAGGCGCGCAATGGTTGTGAAGGCGTGAGAGAGAGTTGCTTTGACAGAGCAAGTTTGATAGCACACCTGATATTGTGAATACGTGTATCTTGCACATGTACATTGAGTGCTCGATCAGAGAGGGGTGAGTGTGCACGTGAGAAATGTGGAGAGTGGCGTCGGAACAGGATTTGCTCAGATGATTTCGAAGGCGCGCAAGAATGAGATATACAGTGTTATGTTGTTTTAAAGAATATACGAAGGTACAACAACAGATTGGTTTTGATCTATACCAAAACAAACGAAATTGAATAATTTTATCAAAACATTAGAAAGTATTAAGGTTTAGTAGACGGCAATAAACTAAGTTAATAGGAAAGATCTAAAAAATATCTCTAAGAAATAAATAACAATATCACTCACACGAGCAACTTTGATACTATCACCTAAGAATATTGATATAATAAAATAAATGGAATTGAATAATTTCTTCAATATTATTTATTTTTTCTTATTTACTCTATAAAATTAGCCAAATTGTATGCAATCTAAACGAGAAAAACTACTTTCTTTCATACTAAAAATCCAAACGTGTATGATAAAAGTTATGTATCAATAGTAAAAAGTGAAAACAATAATGACATTTATTCTGATATTTTTCAAATTGATTTAAGTTTTCAAACATGTTTTCGACCGAAGAATTCCTTCCCATAATTATTTCTCGACTCGTGTAACATTTATTATGTTAGTAATCATCAATACAAGCTCTATTCGTGTTGCCGCTCTGCCAACGTTTTCATGAATTTCAAGCAACACTGCCTCTATCAACGCGACAATCTATTAATCTGATCTCTCTCTACGCCGACGCCGACGCCGACGCCGACGCCCTGGCGCGGACGGGAAGAGGACGGCGTGCCACAGGGAAGGGGAGTTGGGCATGTGGGGATGCTGGCTTTAGTGTTGTGGGGAAAGCGGATTTTTGCCATTGTCATAAACGACTATATATAGCCTGAGTACGGGTTCGGGGATTTTGAAATGGACTCTATAGGAATAGACAATTTTCTACATAACGCGATAGCGAAGGGCGCGCAATGGGGTTGTGGAAGGCGTGAGAGAGAGTGTGTGTGTTTGACAGAGGGCAGTGTTGATATGCACACCTGATGATTGTGAATACGTGTATTTTTGCACATTGTTACATTGAGGTGGCGTCGAGTCAGAGAGGGGTGTGAGTGGCACGTGAGAATGTGGAGAGGTGGCGTGGGAACAGGGGATTGTGCTCAGTATGATGTTGCGAAGGGCTCGCAAGGAGAGGACGTGATACAGTGGTTGATGGTGTGTTTTAAAGAATATACGAAGGTACATACATACAGAGGTATGGGTGTGATGCTATACCAAAACAAACGAAATTGAATATATTTTATCAAAACTAGAAAGTTATTAAGGTTAGTAGACGGCAAGTAACTAAGGTTAATAGAGAAGGATCTAAAAAATATCTCTAAGAAGAGTAATAACAATATCACTCATCAGAGCAACTTTGATACTGATCACCTAAGGGGAATGATTGATTATAATGAAATGAATTGAATAATGTTCTTCATATATTATTTATTTTTTCTTTATTTTTACTCTGATGAAAATTAGCGCAAATTGTGTTGCAATCTAGAAACGAGAAAAACTACTTTCTTTCATATCTAAAATCCAAACGTGTATGATAAAAGTGTATGTATCAAATATAAAAGTGAAAACAATAATGACATTTATTCTGATATTTTTCATAATTGATTTAAGTTTTCAACATGTTTTCGACCGAGAAGAATTTCCTTTCCCCATAATTATTTGCTCTTGACTCGTGTAACATTGTATTGATGTTAGGATATCATCTAATACAAGGCTTATTCGTGTTGCCGCTCTGGCCAACTGTTTTCATGGAATGTTCAAGCAACACTGCCTCTATCAACGCGACAATTCTATAATGCTGTTTCGCTCAGTCATGTTACGTTTATCTCGTCCACATCGGAAGAAGACAACGTTCAGATTGCGCTGTTTGAAAAAACGTGAGGGGCGGACACGGAACATCAATAGGGGGAATTGAGGGTGGGGGCTCTAATGGAATGAGGCAGTCGCGGACGCCGAGGAACCTTCAAATGTCTGGCGACGCCTTCCCCTTGATGCAGGGCATCAACTGATGTCACTGCAGTCCCTCTGACCGGGAAATCTTAGGTTCTAGTCACGACAATTGCATGATTTTCGAAACTAGCTTGTCAGCTACGTCGAATTGAGTAGGGGAAGAATTGTAGGGACCGGATAGGTATTTTTCCACTGTTTCTCTGATCTCCTAACGAACGGGTCACCGACCGCGCGCGATCTTTCGTACCCCTTCCTTGTCCTATCCCCCTTTGACACACACAAACACTAACACGCACTACACTTAGACACATGCCGGGACACCAATCGGAAGCTTAGAGCTTGTCCCGGCTGGAACGGTGCTCCGCTGGTGGGAGATGCCTGGCAAGCCGAAGGTAAGTCGGCGCCGGATCTCACCATTCACAGGGAGAAGGCCACCACCACCACCACCACCTCCCGACTATTCCGCACTACACTTACGGGACTAATGACCACAGTAGTTGACGCGCACAAAATTACTAACAACCAATCAATCAATCAACCCCCTTCTGTTCTTGATCCATCTCATGTGGATGTTGGAAAAGAAGAGGATGTACATCGTTGGGGCGTATTAAATGTCCGTAAGATATCTTTTAGGCGTCATTACAAATATCCTCTTTGAGTATTCTTCAAATGTGTAGTCCCGCCAAATGTGTAATCCCGCCAGCACTCACAGTGCTCCCTGCTTCTTGGTGGATCTATAGAGCATACACGTTACAGGAGACGATCCGCATTTTCTCCAAAATTGATATTCCGTGATCTATTTAAAGGAACTCGATGCTCTGCGAGTTGGAAACGGATATATTGATTTTTTAGTGTACGGACTGGTGCGTTACAAGAACATTTTGAAAACTTACTTACTCAAAAAAGGCTCCATTTTTTAAATTTAACTTAGTCCACGGATTGCGTAAAATATGCTTGAAAGAATAGCGCAAGAGTAATTTTTTGTTGAACTCTGTGAATTCTTAAAACTCGTAAAAGTCAGAAATAACGCAGGAGAGTATGTATTGTTGTAGTAACTTTAGTTTTAAATATAATATCAATTTAATAAAAAAATCGACCACCTACTTTAATAATAAAATAATTTCGAAATATTAATTGAGAAAATATAAGTGTAACTGACATTTTAATTTTTCAATAATGAGCTAATAAAATGCAGAAAATCGAAATATCCATTAGCTGTTTTCTATTCGAACGTGGTAAAACATCATTTTAATCTATTTAAAGCATTTATACAATGTTCAGAAAATATTCAGCCATACTCCACTAACACAATTTTAGACACAAATAAAAACTTTCTCTACAAAAAAATCTGCAATTCAAGACGCATTAAGATAAAACTCTGCATACACAGGAACAAAACCCTTACCTACCAAAGAGATTTAGTACATTTGTACGAGTTTCGCCGTTGTATTGTTCTTTCGCGGAGTCTGTTGCTGTTTAACGCGAAAGAACACAATTCTGGAGTGCTAAACCTCGCTTGCCCCGTCTGCATTACGCTGCTGAACCAAGGCGCGCTCGAAGACACCGCCTAGGGTATTGCCCCCAGCTGGAAGTTCGCTCCTGCACATCGTGTGCTGTCTGGGCTACTTGTGGTAAAGAAAGTCTGTGAAGTTCTTGTAAAACTTGTTCTCCTTTGGGACTTGCCTGGCTTTTCGCCGGGCAAAAATTATTTCTGTAGTACTAAATATTTTTGCGTGTAACATTCAAGATATAATCGGAAACAGAAGTTTAAAGTTTTCCTCGTTGAGTTTATTTTAATGCTCCTTTGGCACCCAAGCAACTTCTCCCGCGAAGCTTCATTCTTTATTCTTGCAGGTCGTTTCTGTGAATCGTATAGTCGAGTTTCCTTTTACATACTTTTCTTTGCATTCTTGGCTTATTAATATTTATACATCTAATTAACTGGAGTGGTGTCTGCAGACTGAATTTTTTTTCAGAGTAGTGAAGAGAGACAGTATAGAATAGTAATAAAGTATTAAATGATTACAGTTTTTGGACGCAGAAAATAAAACAAAAATACGGTTTGGTATTCTTTCAGAATCATAGATACCGTCGTATTGAGTTTGTACACTTTATATAATATGTCTATATTAAAAGTATTTTTCCAGAATGAGAAATATAATCAGGATTGAGAAATTTTTCTCTTATTTATATTACAACCTTGCGTGTTTTTCATGTCCAATGGAAGAATCGTTGACTATTACGCCCTGTCAGCAGTTTTAAGATTCTCAGCTGCAAAATATACCAGATCTGCAAAAACAACTCAATCAATTTAGTACTATTCTTTAATATTTTTTTTGGAATAGACATCTTAGTTATTACGTTAAGAAAAATGAGTTGCTTTAACGGGTTTCTGTAGAAAAGGGTCCAAAGAAGATATTTTTCATTGAAGTTTTGAAGTTTGGATCAACTACATTATCGATTCATTCTATTTTTAAGAATGTCACGAAACAGAGCAAATGTAGGTGAATAATTTCATCTTTAGACTTGATTGGCTTTGTTTTTTAAAACGCTAATACATATAATTAAGGGGTAACAATAATGCTGGTATTATTTTTATCTACCAAACGTTTTAGTAGAGAAATATAACAGAATACTCAATATGATTCATCTCAAATGAAGGATTTTGGACTTAAATTGTTACATTTATATACAGAAAAATACTTAATATCAACATAATAACGAAAAAAGAACGGGAATGTTAAGAAATATTAGAAAACACTAGCAGATTTGCAAAGAGATGAAAGAGGAGAACGATAAAGGAATGGAAGAGTCTTTTTCAAGACTACAAATCACAAAAAAACCAAAATATTTGAGACTCGCGAGAGCAAACAAAGCCCCAAAAAAGAGAGAAGCGGGGGTCCCTCGTAGTTCCGTTCTCATCCAGTCGCTCTGTGCCCTGCGTTTCGCAACTCGGGTTCGCCAGGGTGGCACGCTCGCTGGTGGCGTTTATTGCTGTTTCAATACATTCTCGTTGCAATGGTCGTGGACAAGGTACATCGCTGGATCAACATTGCACAGGACGACGGTGGAACCTACATCCTTATGTCGTCGGTCGTATTTCTTCGACCGTATGTTCGTTCGTCGCATTTTGACTTTTTTGTATGCTCCATTCAGAAAAAAATGTAATATTGCAGGAAAAAGGTGCAAATATTTTTAAAAGAATAAACAATATTCGTTTTAGGTGTCTTGAAGGTGTTAGCGACTTCAGTAATTTATTTAAGCAAGTTACTTCAGTATTATGTCTTGTTAAACATGTTTGAAAATATGTATGATTTTGTGTAATTTTGAGTGAAATTGTTACCATTAAAAACTCGTAATCAAGATTTTCTGAAAAAGTGGCACCGAATATTTTCTAAATTTTTTTCTAGAATAGAACATCGTCGATTAACGAACGTCGTTTAATAATTCGGAATATGTCCGATTTTCATTAAAACCTCGGA
This sequence comes from Gryllus bimaculatus, assembly GCA_017312745.1. Lineage (NCBI taxonomy): Eukaryota > Metazoa > Arthropoda > Insecta > Orthoptera > Gryllidae > Gryllus > Gryllus bimaculatus. The sequence goes on along the minus strand of BOPP01000050.1, from coordinate 2,322,579 downwards.
TGTTTCAAAAATTGTAATACTTTTTGCGCTTCGTGATAGTAGACGTAAGGAATAAGAGTTCAAATGCCAGCTCGAGCTAACATTTCGTGGATAGGAACTACTTTCCTGAGTTTTATTTGTTGCGTCTTTATTTTACCCATAGCGTCTCCGAACTTCTTAAGGAGTGTTGAGCGCACCGTGGAGTAATCCTCCGTTATTAATCACACAGCACCTTCTTGGGATCGCTCGGTAGTCAAGTCACGTCAGTCGCTGTCAAGTCAGGGAATCGCGTTATGTAGCGTCTTCGCACTCGCGTCTCGCACGCGCCCTGTGCCATCTGCCCATCGGACGGATTGGGAAGAAATAAGGATAGGGGCAAGGTTTAGGACGCTTCACAGGTGTTGGACTAGATCCTGTGAACCATGCAAACTCGTTTTGTAGTAACACGTTTCACGATAGGTTCTACGGAGATTCTATCAGAATCGAACCCGGAACCTTAGTGGTGAAATGCAAGCGATTTCGCCAATGAGTCACGAGAGCAATTCCACTAATTATAATATCACCTAACCGATACAGATAATACGAGAATGTAATTTCTGTTGTAGTATCCCTACATTTCTAACGTGTCCATACCCACGCCGTATGCCACGATTGCCTCATCATAATTGTTCCTTCTCTACATAGCATTATTGTTAGCACTGGTTAGTCTCAAATATTTTTCCTTTCTCTCATGTTGTGAAGCATCTTTCTTTCCTTTTATCTTCATCTTATATTTTTCATCACGATCTTATAACTTTGCTCTCATGCTAATATTCATGGTCATCCATTTCTCTGTACATCACTTGCTATCCTTCTCCTGCAAGCATTATTATTGCGGAGCGAAAGTATTTGTAATTAGGTTTATTGATACTTGTCATTCCACCATGTATAGTGAAAGGGTGGGTTAGAGATACTGCAGGTGAAGAAACTGTGCGTACAAAATTCTTTCCCTCCGTACAATACACACAGTTTTTGGTTCTTTTTTGACGAATTCAATCAATCAAAATCTCCAGCTGAAGTGGTTTTATTTCCCGCTTCCTTTTCGACGTTCTATTCTTTCTACGCACATATTTATCTAATTTCCGACATAGTTTCCTGTCCAACCGCATTCCAATACGTTACTCAACCCATCGCTGTTACTAGCTTCTCTCCATAATATCCTCATCATTTCTCGCCCTTACATATACCCATTGCCATCCCCCTTCCCCTTCCACCACCACCCCATTCATGCGCGTGCCGACCATCATCCCCCACCCCATGCCCCTCTCTCCACCGCCTCCACCCCGCGGCCAACGCCCCAATCCGTGATTGCATGGTTCCGTCATGCATGTTCGTATTCTCGGGTCGTACGCAGAAACTAAATTAATCAATGTATGTATATTCTGTGGGAAGCGCTGTATGTTGCATTCGGTGGCGAATATTGTCCATACTGTAACTCAGAGACCGGGCGACGTCCGACTGCCTGCCTGCCCCCACACGCGCCACACGCCACAACACGGTGACCGGCACGTGCGCCGGCGCGTTCCCGCCCGCCGCCCCCCCCTCTCTCTCCCTCCTCGTCCTCTGCCCGCTCCAACGCCCCTAGCCGCTCACCACCTCGCCGCCCGTGCCCGCTCACACACGCGGCCCGGTCTCGTCCGCCATCCCCATCGCCGTCCCACACGCCCCATCCCCGCACGAACTGTTCCTTGCCACGTCCCACCCCGGCCACGCTCTCTCTCCATGCTACGTTCCCGCGTTATGCAGCGGTACCGCGGCGCTTCCCGCCCCCTCTCTGCCGCCCCGCCCTGTGCTCTCCATGCTCCCACTCCACGTCCGTGGCCCGCCCCACCCAGCGTCCTGTCCCGCCCCGTCCCGCACTCAACGCCCGGCCCCCGGCTAGCCCCGTTTCCCGCCCGCCCGCGCCCGCGCCCCGCCCTGCGCCGTCCGCACCCCACTCTACGTCCCTGCTCTGCCCCCCGTCCGCCCGGCCCGCGCTCCACTCGCGCTCGCCTCGGCCCCACACCCCCGGCCCCCCCCCGCGCCCATCTCCCGCGCCGCTGACGCCGCGCCTTACTCCCGCCTACCACTCCTCGCTCGGCGCACTTGGCCTCTCCACTCTGCTTCGCCTCTCCGCCCCGCGCCGACGCACAGCCGCCTGACCATCGGGCGCCTCCGTCTCCCTCTGGGGCGCTCACCCGCTTTCAACCGGGAAGCGGGTCGAACGGGAACAACGCGCCCAAGAGCGATCTTCGGGAAAATACATAATGCTGTGATGGGGAGGGAGTTGTCACTTGCTATGAAATTGTAAGGTGCGCGTGGAGACTGTTATATAAAAGAACGTTCATTTGAAGACGATTTGGAATAATAGTCAAATACTATCTCAAACACGTTCAATGCGAAAGAAAATTATCCAGTAAATTAGTTTGCTTCCTCGCATGATGCATCATCCTAATTTATATTACTTTAAAATTTCCATATTACAATTTTTACTTTCTCGTTGTTTAGAAGACGTTAAGTATAAGTAGTCGTCCGTCCGAAATCGTGATCTATCTACAGAAAAAAATTCTATTGTCGAGCCCTCAAACCAAATGTAGATAATAGCTAAAGTTGTTATTTCCCTGTTCGATCGTAAGACAAATTCAAGTCTGCAAATTTGAAACAGATTTATTTTGGGTAACATACACGAGTCTTATCACGGTTTTTGACTAAATTTGGGACCTCGACTAGTAGTTAAGCTTAAAGAATAGCTCCAGTTCTATTGTTGTTAAAATCTTTGATGTTAATCGAAATGCAAACGTTGATACAACATTTTTAAGCGTCTTTCTCTTTAAAATCAAGACTATTTTCTGAATGAAATTCTATTTTGTAAATTTTGCGTCAAATATAGCAATTGTAAACATTAGTTTCTCTTCAAAACGTCTCTATTTTTTTATTTCTTGGCATTCCTCCTCGTGGTGACCAACAAAAAGTGTGATAGCAGCATTTGCAAACTATATTTTCGAAAACTGAAGAAATAAAACAATAGATTGTAGATACTGTTGTGTTTAAATTAAAGTGTGCGAGGGATTAATTACGTTTTTGTGCATTGTTCCAAACATCAGATGACTGTACAGATACGTACCTGAAATTACATTGTAGGGTACAATACTTGAAAGACGACCATTCTGATCGTTGGCGATGGCAACAATGTGGAAATCGTTGAGTGGTGGTGAAGAAAAGACTTATTTAGGTCAACCTGCAACCAAAATATGAAAACATTCTTCTCCAGGATGGCTGCTTTTTAAATCTTCCGTACTTGGGAACGATGTTTTTAATTTACTCAAAAGAACATACAAACTTGAAAAACTCTCAATATCCGAATGTAATGTGAGGTGCGTCGATCCTTTCTGCTGTACAACATTGCACTTTATCCCCCCCTTCGCTTCCGCCCTAATACCCTTGCATTTTAAAGCGCGTATTTCACGACATAACTCTCGTGCTTTCCAGAGCGCCATTTTTCCAGCTATCAGCCAGCGAGGTTCGCGTCGCTTCGCGCTCTGAGTTCTGACGCGCTGGGCCTGCGTCGTGTCGCTTCACTTCGCTTCGCGTCGCGCCCCCCGCGCCGCGGTCCTCGGTGTTTCGTACCAAAACGAATAAAAAAATATGTAAAACACTTACGTACAAATACCCTAGAGTTGCCATTGCAATGCACTTCTTTCGACTCGCCGTATCTACAAATATCTCCCTCTTCCGTTTCGGTGGAATCACCCTTGGCGCCGCCCTCCCGCCGGCCGGGCTGTTCGCCCGCTGCTGCCGGAGCTAGGCCCCTCTAGACTACCGTTAACCGGTCACGTACGATCTACGCTCCCGGGCCGCGCCCCGCCCGCGTCGGCAGCGCCAGCCCAGCGCCTGCCCTACTGCCTACTAATGGAATAGAAAAGCCAATCGCGTGACACTTAATAAGGGCGCCAGGCGAGCGCCTTGTAAGCCGGGCAGGCGGGCCCGCCGTGCCGCTGGGCGAGGAGCTTCGGGGAAGCCGGGTGTGCGGGGCGCGGTGCGGTGGCGGGAGCGCGGCGGTGCAGGGGACGGTGCGCGGGGCTCAGGTTCAGGGTGCAGGGACGGGTAGCGCTGTGTCGTCAGGTGCAGGGGACGATGCCGGCGTCAGGTGCAGGGTACGGTGCCGGGGTCAGGTCAGTGGCAGGACGGGGCGTGCGCGGGGTCAGGTCGGTCAGGGCTGCAGGGACGGGTGCGGGGCTCAGGTTCAGGGTGCGGACGGTTGCGCGGGTCAGGTCAGGGTGCAGGGAACGTTAGTGCGCGGGTTCAGGTCAGGTGCAGGGTACGGGTGGGCGGGGTCCAGAGGTCCAGGGCAGGACGGTTGGCGGTTCAGAGGTCAGGGCGGGGGACGGGTGCGCGGGTCAGGGGTCAGGTGCAGGGACGGTGCTCGGGTCCAGGTCAGGGTGCAGGGGAACGAGGTCGGCGGTCAGGGTCAGCGTGCAGGGGACGGGGGCGGGGTTCAGGTCAGGTGCAGGACGTGTGGCGGCCGGTCAGAGTAGGGTTCAGTGGACGGCGTGCGCGGGCGTCAGGGTCAGGGTGGCTGGGGCCGCGGTGCGTGGTCAGTCAGGTGCAGGACGGGCGCGGGGTCAGGGTCAGGTGCAGGGGACGGGTGCCGTGTCAGGTGCATGGGACGGGTGGGCGGGGTCAAGGGCAGGGTGCAGGGAGTGGGCGGGGTCCAGAAGGTCAGGATGCAGGGACGCGTGCCGCGGGGTCAGGCGTTCAGGTGCAGGGGACGAGTGCGCCGTGGTCAGGGGTCAGGGTGCAGGGAAAACGTGTGCGCGGTCAGGGTCAGGGTGCAGGGGGACGGTTGACGCGGGTCAGAGTCAGGGGACGGGGCCGGGTCAGGCGTCAGGGTCAGGGACGGTGCGCGGGGTCAGGGTGCAGGGACGGGTGGGCGGGGTCAGAGGTTCAGGGTCGCAGGACGGGTGGGCGGCATGATGCAGGATGCAGGGACGGGTGCGCGGGTGCAGGGTTCTTGGCTGCAGGTACGGCGTGCGCGGGGTCACGTGTCAATGTCAGGGACGCGTGCGCCGGGTCCCAGGTGCAGGCTTTTGCAGGGACGGTGTGCGCCTGTCAGGGTCAGGTGCAGGGACGGTCGTGCGGGGGTCAGGTGCAGGGACGGTGCGCGGTCATGTCAGAGTGTTCAGGAACGGTCTCAGTGCCGGGGTCAGGTTCAGGTGCAGGGACGCGCCTCGTGCGCGGCTCAGGGTCAGGTTTGCAGGACGGCGTGCGCGGGGTCAGGGTCAGGGTGCAGGAAACGTCTCTGCGCGTGGTCAGGGTCAGGGTGCAGGGACGTGGGCGGGGCAGAGTCAGGGTGCAGGGTACGGTAGGCGGGGTGAGAGGGCAGGGTCGGGACGGGTGCGCGAGGTCAGGGTCAGGTGCATGGGAGCAAGTGCGCGGTGTCAGGTCAGGGTCAGGGACGGGGTTGCGGCGGTCAGGGTCAGGTGCAGGCGACGGGGGCGCGGGCTCAGGCGTTCAGTGTGCAGGGAACGTGGCTGGGTCAGAGGGCAGGTTCAGGACGGCGTGCGCGGGGTCAGGGGTCAGGGTGCTGGACGGGCGTGCGGTCAGGATCATGGTGCAGGCGGACGTGGCCGGGGGTCAGGGTCAGGGTGCAGCGGGACGGTGTGCGCGGGGTCAGGTGCAGGACGGAGTGGAGCGGATGCACCCGGCCACTGTCGTTCAGTTTTCCTCGGTCCTCAAAGAGAGGATCACAACTCATCACATGACCAATAAGCCACTCTCTCATGAGATCGATATCTATAATGCCCTACGTGGCCTTATAACGCCATTCTGTCCTTCGTCCCTGGCTACAGCGCACGTATTGCACTAAGCCGCCCGATGTGAGTCGGATCCAGTGCGCGGCGCGGCGGCCAGTCTACCGGAGTGTTTTTCTTCTTTTATGTTTTCTCAGAATGAAAATGCCATCAGTAGTCAGGGTGCAGGGACGGTGGCGGTTCAGAGGTCAGGATGCAGGACGGGGCGCCGGGGTCAGGTCAGGGCAGGACGTGCGCGGGTCAGGGTCAGGGTGCAGGGAAACGGTGCGCGGGGTCAGGTTTCAGGTCAGGGACGCGTTGCGCGGGGTCAGGTGCAGGACGGGCCGGGTCAGGGTCAGGTGCGGAGACGGTGTGCGCGGTCAGGTGCAGACGGGTGGGCGGGCGTCAGAGGTCAGGCTTGCAGGGACGGCGTGGGCGGGGTCAGATGTCAGATGGCAGGGACGGGTGCGCGGATCAGGGTCAGGTGCAGGGACGTTGCGCGCGGTCACGTGTCAGGCAGGAACGGGTGCGCGGGGTCAGGGTCAGTTGCACCGGACGGTGGCCGGGCGTCAGGTGCAAGGGGACGGCGCGTGGGCGGTGGTCAGAGTCAGGTTGCAGGGGACGGAGTGCGCGGGTCAGGGTCAGGGTGCAGGGCACGGGTGCGCGGTGCAGGTCAGGGTTGCAGGACGGTGGGGTCAGGGGCAGCGTGCAGGGACGGGGCGCGTCAGGGTCAGGATCAGGGGACGGCTCCCGTGCGCGGCATCCGTCAGGCTCAGGGTCACGGGACGGGGGCGACGCGGGGTTCAGTCAGGTGCAGACGGGCGGGAGATCGCGCGCGGCCTGTGGGTCGGGGAGCGGCTAATCGCATAAAATAGAGAGAAAGAAGTTCGCAGTCGCGAGAGTTCAGAAACACGCATGCATACTTAACTTTATATGATTGAGAGCATACGTGGATTTGTGTAAATAGAGGTTTTATGAAGATTGTTAGCATAAACAGATAGATAGATAGTCATATGCAGAGCTAGAGATATAGATAGATAATAAACAAATATATATATATATATATATATATAGGATAGATAGGGCAGTCACATATGAAGGAATAGATGGGGCAGTCAAATATAAAGGAACAAACAGGTGGACCTCTTGATAGTTTTTCTGCGCATTGTTATCTGCACTTGTGAGAGAAGTACTTGGGAGGTATTATTCTGGCTTTCCACTTCGCAGGTTGAATCCCGATTACTTTTACTGTTAGATATGCTGTAACCTTTACATTGGAGAGATACCTTTCTTACAATTCGACAGTGGTTAAAATAAATTAGATAATAAACTAAAATTAGTCACATGAAACTAATAGGAATAAACCTTGCGTCAACACAAAAAATAATTTATAAATTAAGTTTAAATTTATAAAATAAATTAAAATTAAATTATAGAAAAAGAGACTTAAAATGAATCAAATTTTTACTTAATTTATCCGTTGTGCGTTCATTCACAACCACTGTACGTCGCCGGTTCCCGGGAGCAGGCACAGGGAGGCCGGATGGCAGTGCAGGGGGTGGAGAGCGACGGGACGCAGGGCGGAGGTGGGGGCGGCGGCGGAGGCGCGCCAGGAGCGCCGCCAACCGTGAAATTCGGAAACCAGCTTCATTAATTGCTAGATATTTGCACTGTCGTGGGGCAGGAGCGTGAAGGCCGCTGGCGCAGCGCTGGCGCCGCTGCCCGCCTCCGTCTCTGCCTCACCTCCACCCGCTTCTTCTCGTCCGTTACCGCGCGCCCCCTGGCCCGTCCCGCCTTGCCCTGCTTCGCCTGCCAGCGCGGAGTGAGCCCGACCCCTTCCCGTCGCACGTTGACCAGTCCTCCCTCCCTCTGTTCTCACCGACCTCCCACCCGTCACACTTTACGCTCTCCCGCCTTCGCCCTCCCTTCCGTCTCCCCGTCCATCCCTGGTTTCGCCGCCGAGATGATATCGACTGGATCCCCTCTCGCTTCCCATAACTCCACCTTTTCTTGACATGCAGTGCACCGCCTTCCCCTGCCTTCCATTATTTCCCTTCGTCTCCCGCTTCCCTTGTACCCCCAGCTTCCCTGTTCTCTCCTCTTTCTCAAAGGCCCTTTCCTTGCTTCCTCAAACTCTCTTCCCATTGCCCCTCCTCTCATTCCCACCCTCCTTCTTGCCACCACCACTCACCCTCCTCTGGCTTCTCGCTGTCCTCTCTCCTCTCCCTCCCCTCCTTCTCCCTCTCTTACTTGCACGCTCGCTATGTACTGTCTCTTGTTCCCACCCTCCCCATCCATGTTAACACTTGCGGCATTATGTCCTCCCTGTTCAAGCTTTCCTCCTCCTCCTACCACCTTAACGTCCCCATCCTGCCTTTCCGTACCTCCTCTCCCCATCTTTCCTCCCTAAAAAATATCCTTCCAGTGCCCCACACCACCTATCCTCATTCCATTCTTCCCAATTGCATCTTCTCTCATCTATTCATACACCGTCTTGCAATTCTCCCTGGCACTCATGATTTGTCTCCGCCCCTTCTTATTCCTAATCGTTCTACGCCACTTTTCTTACCGCCTTTGCTTTTCTTGCTACTCCCGCAATCCTTCCTCTCATCTGCTGTCCCTTCTCGCCCCTTCTCCTTGTGTCTCTCCCCTTTACTGTCTGCCCGCCGTTCCACCATTAATTTTTAGTATGTTCCCGATCTTCTCGGTTTGTGGCAACGAAACTCTTGTGGAATCTGTAAAAAAAACGTTGCCAAAAAGTATATTGCCTATACAAGCTTCGTTAAACCTGCCAGAAACTTTAATGAAAATATAAAAGATATATAAATTGAATAATTAGCAAAATTTAATAATAAAAAAATTAATAATAATATTATTATTAATAATGATATTATTAATAATAATACTATTAATAATGATATTATTATTAATAATAATATTATTAATAATTATATTATTATTAATAATAATATTATTAATAATAATAATTAATTCTAAAATATTTTATTAGATTGACGAAAAAGAATCTTCTATTTTTCTGCAATCTGGTGGATTTCGTCGACAGTCATTCCTTTTACAAAAGTAGTTTTTGAGATAACTATTTGTGTTTTGCTCAAAAATGTAAGTGGTTAATTTTTATAATCAATTCATTATTCTTTTAGTAAATGTGACTTCTCAGAATATTTAAATATAGGTCTGCTGGCATGTCAAATACATTACAGAACCGCCCTTTGATTTTGTAAACTATTTGTATAAACCCATACATTTATTTTATAATTTTAATTTAATTATTACAGTTAAGGTTATTATTACACTTATAACTTAAATAACTTGACTCTATGTGGCTAGATCGAAGGCCTTTAAGCCATTGCAATACCAACATCCTATCGTGTTCTAACCTTTAGAATTTTGGTATTCACCCCAAATGGTCTCTCCATCGCAACAAAACCGCGAAAACGAGACCATAAGGTACGTTAGAGGAAAACTGCCACAGCAATAATTGCTCAATAAAATGGGTCGAAGACGATGAGTCTTTATCGAAACTCGTTGCCAGTGGGCCAAATCTGGCTCGCCAGTATACTTTCTGTTGCCCGGGAGTGTCATGTATAATGCCAACAATAATAATAACATTAATAATAATAATACTAAGAAGAAGAAGACGAAGGAGAAGAAGAAGAACTTGTGTTAGCTTCCAGGCCTTTCAAAAGACTGGGAAGTACAAGAATTGCTTCACTTGGAACAGCCCACATTTTGCGCAACGTATAGTAGAGGCACCAATATATATATATATATATATAT
>BOPP01000050.1:2298594-2312970 GCA_017312745.1 Gryllus bimaculatus | reverse complement strand
AAAACTTCGTAAAATTCAGAATAACGCAGGAGAGTATTATTGTTGTTGAACTTAGTTTTAACTATAATATTCAATTTAAGTAAAAAAATCGTACACCTACTTTAATAATAAAATAATTTCGAAATATTAATGATAAAAGATAAGTGTAACTGACATTTTAATTTTCAATAATAGCTAATAAAATGCAGAAAATCGAAATATCCATTAGCTGTTTTCTATTCCAACGTAGGTAAAACATCATTTTAATTTTAAGCATTATACAATGTTTCAGAAAATTATTCAGCCAATACTCACTACACAATTTTAGACACACAATAAAAACTTTCCTCTACAAAAAATCCTGCCCATTCAAAGACGCCCATTAAGAATAAAACTCTGCATACACATGACAAAACCCTGACCACCAAAGAGATTTAGTACATTTGTACGAGTTTCGCCGTTGTATTGTTCTTCGCGGAGTCTTGTTGCTGTTTAACGCGATAAGAACACAATTCGGAGTGCTAACCTTGCTTGCCCCGTCTGCATTACGCTTGCTGACCAAGCCCGCCGAAGACACGCCTAGTATTGCCCCCAGGCTGGAAGTTCGCTCCTGCACATCGTGTGCTGCTGGCTACTTGTGGTAAAAAAGTCTTGAATTTCTTGTAAAACTTGTTCTCCTTTGGGACTTGCCTGGCTTTTCCGGCAAAGAATTAATTTTATATAAATTTTGCGGTAAACATTCAAGATATAATCGGAACAGAAGTTTAAGTTTTCCTCGTTGAGTTTATTTTAATCTCTTTGCACCAGAACTTCCCGCGAAGCTTCATCTGTCTTCTTGCAGGTTTTCTGTGATTCGTTAGTCGAGTTTCCTTTACATACGTTTCTTTGCTTCTTGCTTATTAATATTTTATAATTAATTAACTGGAGTTGTCTGCCAGACTGAATTTTTTTTCAGAGTAGTGATGAGAGACAGTTAGAATAGTAATTAAGTATTAAATGATTACAGGTTTTGGACGCAGAAAATAAACAAAAAATACGTTGTATTCTTTCAGGAATCATAGATACCGTACGTATTGAGTTTTGCTACACTTTATATCAATATGACTATATTAAAAGTATTTTTCCAGAACTTGAAGAAATATAATCAGAGAGGAGAAATTTTTTCTCTTATGTTATAGTTACAAACTTGCGTGTTTTTCCATGTCCCAATGGAAGAATCGGTTACTATTACGCCCTTTCAGCATTTTAAGATTCTCAGCTGCAAAATATTACAGATCTCAAAAACAACTCAATCAATTTATACTATTCTTTAATATTTTTTTTGGAATAGACATCTAGTTATTACCGTTAAGAAAAATGAGTTGCTTTAACGGGTTTCTGTAGAAGGCGTCCAAAGAAGAATTTTTCATTAATTTGAAGTTTGGAAAATCAACTTACAGTATCGATTCCATTCTATTTTTCAAGAATGTCCACAAACAGAGCAAATGGAGGTGAATAATTCATCTTTAGACTTGAATTGCTTTGTTTTTTAAAACGCTAATACATAAATAAGCGGTAACAATAATGCTGCGGTATATTTTTATCTAGCCAAACGTTTTAGTAGGAAAATATAAACAGTAGATACTCAATATGATTCTCTCAATGAAGGATTTTGCGACTTAAATTTACATTATATTTACAGAAAAAATTACTTAATATCAACATAATAACGAAAAAGAAACGGGGAATGTTAAGAAATATTAGAAAACACTAGCAGATTCAAAGAAGTATGAAAGAGGGAAACCGTAAGGAATGGAAGAGTCTTTTTCAAGACTACAAATCACCCAAAAAAAACCAAAAAATATTTGAGACTCGCCCGAGAGCAAAAAGCCCCCCAAAAAAGAGAGAACGGGAGTTCCCTCGTATTCCTTCTCATCCAGTCGCTCGCGTGCCCTTGCGTTTCGCCCAACCGGGTTCGCCAGGTGACGCTCGCTGGCTGCTGTTTGCTGTTTCAAATACATCTCTTTGCAATGTTCGTGGACAACGGTACATCGCTGATCAACATTGCAACAGGACACCGGCTGTGGAACCTACATTCCTTATGTCGTCGGTCGTATTTCTTCGACCGTATGTTCGTTCGTCGCATTTTGGACTTTTTTGGTATGCTCCATTCCAGAAAAATTAATATTGGCGAAAAAGGTGCAAATATTTAAAAGAATAAACATATTCTTTTAGGTCTGAAGTGTAGCGACTTCCAGTAATTATTTAGCAAGTTATACTCAGTATTTGTCTTGTTAAACATGTTTGAAATTGTATGATTTGTTGTTAATTTTGAGTGAAAATGTTACCATTAAAAAACTGTATCAAGAATTTTCTGAAAAAGTGCACGAATATTTTAAATTTTTTCTAGAATAGAACATCGTCGATTAACGAACGTCGTTAATAATTCGGAATATGTCCGATTTTCATTAAAACCTCGCATGTTTTCAAAAATTGTAATACTTTTTGCGCTTCCGTGATATAGTAGACGTAAGAATAGAGTTCAAATGCCACTCGACTAACAATTTCGCTGATAGAAAACTACTTCTCTGAGTTTTATTTGTTGCGTCTTTATTTTACCATTAGCGCTCTCCGGACTTCTTAAGAGTGTTAAGCGCACCGTGGAGTATCCTCCCGTATAATACACGGCACCTTCTTGATCGCTCGAAGTCAATCACGTCAGTCGCTGTCATTCAGGGAATCGCTATTGCGTCTTCGCATCTGCGTCTCGCACGCCCTGATGCCATCTGCCCATCGACGATGGAAGAAATAAGGATAGGCAAGTTTAGGACGCTTCACAGTGTTGACTAGTCCTGTGAAACCATGCCAAACTCGTTTTGTAGTAAAACGTTTCCACCCGATGTTCTACGGATTCATCAGAATCGAACCCGGAACCTAGTGGTGAAAGCAAGCGATTCGCCAATGAATCACGCAGAGCAATTCCACTAATTTATAATATCACCCTAACCGATACAGATAATAACGAGAATGAAATTTCTGTTGTAGTTATCCTACAATTCTAACGTGTCCATACCACCCGTTATCCACGGATTGCCTCATCATAATTGTTCCTTCTCTACATAGCATTATGTACAACTTGTTAGTCTCAAATATTTCCTTTCTCTCATGTGTGAAGCAGTCTTTCTTCCTTTATCTTCCAATCTTAATATTTTCATCAATCTTATAACTTTGCTCTCATCTAATATTCATGTCATCCATTTCTCTGACATCACTTCTATCCTTCTCCTGCAGCATTATTATTGCGGACGAAATCATTTTAATTAGTTTATGATACTTGTCATTCCACCTGTATAGTGAAAGGTGGGTTAGAATTACTGGCAAGGTGAAAGAACTGTGCGTGACAAATCTTTCCCTCCGTACATACACACCAGGTTTTGTTCTTTTTTGACGAATTTCAATCAATCAAAATCTCCCAGCTTGAAGTGGTTTTATTTTCCCGCCTTCCTTTTCCGACTTCTATCTTTCTACGCACATATTTTAATCTAATTTCCGACCATCAGCTTCCTGTCCAACCGCATTCCAATACTACTCAAACCCATCGTAGTACTAGCTTCTCTCCATTACTATCCTCACATTTCTCGCCTTATCATTATACCCATGCCATCTCCCCTTCCCTTCCACCACCACCCCATTCATGCGCGTGCCGACCATCATCCCACCATGCCCCTCTCTCCACCGCCCCCACCCCGCGGCCAACCCCCATCCGTGATTGCATGTTCCGTCATGCATGTCGTATTCTCGGGCGTAAGCAAAACTAAATTAAATCAATGTATGTATATTCTGTGAAGCGCTGTATGTTGCCATTCGGTGGGCGAATATTGTCATACTGTAACTCGAGACCGGGCGACCGCCGACTGCCCTGCCTGCCCCCACACGCGCCCACACGCCACACGCGTGACCCCAGTGCGCGGCGCGTCCCGCCCCGCCCCCCCCCCCTCTCTCTCCCTCCTCGCCTCATGCCCCGCTCCACGCCCCGTAGCCGCTCACCACCTCGCCGTCCCGTGCCCCGCTCACACACGCGGCCCAGTCTCGTCCCCATCCACCCCCGTCCGCACCACGCCCCATCCCCGCCACGAACTGTCCTGCCACTCCCCATCCCCGGCCCACGCTCCTCTCCATGCCTACGTTCCCGCGTTATGCAGCGGTACGCGCGCTTCCCGCCCCCCCACCTCTCCGCCCCGCCCGTGGCTCTCCATGCTCCCACCCACGTCCGTGGCCCGCCCCACCCAGCGTCCTGTCCCGCCCCGTCCCGCACTCAGACGCTCCGGCCCCCGCCTAGCCCGTCCGCGCCCGCCGCGCCCGCGCCCCGCCCTCGCCCCGTCCCGCACCCCACTTCTACGTCCCTGCTCTGCCCCCCGTCCCGCCCGGCCCGCGCTCCACTCGCGCTCGCCTCGCGGCCCCACACCCCGCGGCCCCCACCCCGCGCCCATCTCCCGCGCCCTGCGCCGCGCCCTTACTCCCCGCCTACCACTCCTCGCTCGGCGCACTTGGCCCTCTCCACTCTGCTTCGCCTCTCCGCCCCGCGCCCGACGCAAGCCGCCCTGACCATCGGGCGCCTCCGTCCTCCCCTCTGGACGCGCTCACCGCCTTTCAACCGGAAGCGGCTCGACAGGAACAACGCGCCCAATGAGCCATTTCGGGAAAATACATAATTGCTGTGGATGGGAGGGAGTTGTCACTTGCATGAAATTGTAAGGTGCGCAGTGGAGACTTTATAAAAAGAACTTCATTTGCAGACGATTGGAATAATAGTCAAATACTATCTCAAAAACACGTTCAATGCGAAAGAAAATTCATCCAGTAAATTAGTTTGCCTTCCTCGCATGGATGCATCATCCAATTTATATACCCTTAAAATTTCTATTACAATTTTACTTTCTCGTTGTTTGAGAAGGACGTATTAAGTATAAGTAGTCTCCGTCGGAAATTCGTGATCATATCTACAGAAAAAAAAATTCATTGTCGAGCCCCTCAAACCAAAATGTAGATAAATAGCTAAAGTTGTTATTTCCCCTGTCGATCTAAACAAATTCAATCTGCAAATTTGAAACAGATTTTATTTTGGGTTTAACTACAGAAGTCTTATCACGGTTTTGACTAAACTTTGGACTCGACTAGTTAGTTAGCTTAAGAATAGCTCAGTTCTATTGTTGTTAAAATCTTTGATGTAATCGAAAATTGCAAACGTTAGAAAACATTTTAAGCGTCTTTCTCTTTACAATATCAAGACTATTTTCTGAATGAAATTCGTATTTTGTAAATTTTGCGTCAAATAAGCAATTGTAAACATTATTTCCTCTTCAAAAACGTCTCTAATTTTTTATTTCTTGGCATTCCTCCTCGTGGTGACCCCAACAAAAAGTGAGATAGCAGCCATTTTGCAAACTATATTTTCGAAAACGAAGAAAATAAAACAATAGATTGTAATACTGTTGTGTTTAAATTAAAGTTGCGAGGGATTAATTACGTTTTTGTGCATTGTTCCAACCATCAGATGACCTGTACAGAACGTACCTGAATTACTATGTAGGGTACAATACTTGAAGACGACATTCTGCATCGCTTGGCGATGGACAACATGATGGAAATCGTTGAGTGGTGGTGAAGAAAAAGACTTATTTAGGTCAACCTTGCAACCAAAATATGAAATACAGTTCTCCAGATGCTGCTTTAAATCCCGTACTTGAACGATGTTTTTAATTTACTCAAAAAAACATACAAACTTGAAAAACTCTTCAATATCCCGGAATTGTAATGTGAAGGTGCGTCGATCCTTTCTGCCTGTACAACATTGCACTTTAATCCCCCCCTCGCTTCCGCCCTAATACCCTTGCATTTTAAAACGCGTATTTCACGGACATAACTCTCGTGCTTTCCAGAGCGCCATTTTTCCAGCTATCAGCCAGCGAGGTTCGCGTCGCTTCGCGCTTCTGAGTTCTGACGCGCTGGGCCTGCTCGTGTCGCTTCACTTCGCTTTCGCGTCGCGCACCCCCGCGCCGCGTCCTGGGTGTTTCTACCAAAACGATATAAAAAAATATGTAAAAACACTTACGTACAAAATACCCCTAGAGTGCCATTGCAATGCACTTCTTTCGACTGCCGTATCTACAAATCATCTCCCTCTTCCCGTTCGTGGAATCACCTGGCCCGCCCTCCCGCCGCCGGCTGTTCGCCCGCTGCTGCCGACGAGCAGGCCCCTCTAGACTACCGTTAAACTCGTCACGTAACGATCTACCTCCCGGGCCGCGCCCCCGCCCGCGCCAGCGCCACGCCCAGCGCCTGCCCTACTGCCCTACTAATGGAATAGAAAAGCCAATCGCGTGACACTTAATAAGGGCGCCAGGCGAGCGCCTTGTAAGCCGGGCAGGCGGGCCCGCCGTGCCGCTGGGCGAGGAGCTTCGGGGAAGCCGGGTGTGCGGGGCGCGGTGCGGTGGCGGGAGCGCGGCGGTGCAGGGGACGGTGCGCGGGGCTCAGGTTCAGGGTGCAGGGACGGGTAGCGCTGTGTCGTCAGGTGCAGGGGACGATGCCGGCGTCAGGTGCAGGGTACGGTGCCGGGGTCAGGTCAGTGGCAGGACGGGGCGTGCGCGGGGTCAGGTCGGTCAGGGCTGCAGGGACGGGTGCGGGGCTCAGGTTCAGGGTGCGGACGGTTGCGCGGGTCAGGTCAGGGTGCAGGGAACGTTAGTGCGCGGGTTCAGGTCAGGTGCAGGGTACGGGTGGGCGGGGTCCAGAGGTCCAGGGCAGGACGGTTGGCGGTTCAGAGGTCAGGGCGGGGGACGGGTGCGCGGGTCAGGGGTCAGGTGCAGGGACGGTGCTCGGGTCCAGGTCAGGGTGCAGGGGAACGAGGTCGGCGGTCAGGGTCAGCGTGCAGGGGACGGGGGCGGGGTTCAGGTCAGGTGCAGGACGTGTGGCGGCCGGTCAGAGTAGGGTTCAGTGGACGGCGTGCGCGGGCGTCAGGGTCAGGGTGGCTGGGGCCGCGGTGCGTGGTCAGTCAGGTGCAGGACGGGCGCGGGGTCAGGGTCAGGTGCAGGGGACGGGTGCCGTGTCAGGTGCATGGGACGGGTGGGCGGGGTCAAGGGCAGGGTGCAGGGAGTGGGCGGGGTCCAGAAGGTCAGGATGCAGGGACGCGTGCCGCGGGGTCAGGCGTTCAGGTGCAGGGGACGAGTGCGCCGTGGTCAGGGGTCAGGGTGCAGGGAAAACGTGTGCGCGGTCAGGGTCAGGGTGCAGGGGGACGGTTGACGCGGGTCAGAGTCAGGGGACGGGGCCGGGTCAGGCGTCAGGGTCAGGGACGGTGCGCGGGGTCAGGGTGCAGGGACGGGTGGGCGGGGTCAGAGGTTCAGGGTCGCAGGACGGGTGGGCGGCATGATGCAGGATGCAGGGACGGGTGCGCGGGTGCAGGGTTCTTGGCTGCAGGTACGGCGTGCGCGGGGTCACGTGTCAATGTCAGGGACGCGTGCGCCGGGTCCCAGGTGCAGGCTTTTGCAGGGACGGTGTGCGCCTGTCAGGGTCAGGTGCAGGGACGGTCGTGCGGGGGTCAGGTGCAGGGACGGTGCGCGGTCATGTCAGAGTGTTCAGGAACGGTCTCAGTGCCGGGGTCAGGTTCAGGTGCAGGGACGCGCCTCGTGCGCGGCTCAGGGTCAGGTTTGCAGGACGGCGTGCGCGGGGTCAGGGTCAGGGTGCAGGAAACGTCTCTGCGCGTGGTCAGGGTCAGGGTGCAGGGACGTGGGCGGGGCAGAGTCAGGGTGCAGGGTACGGTAGGCGGGGTGAGAGGGCAGGGTCGGGACGGGTGCGCGAGGTCAGGGTCAGGTGCATGGGAGCAAGTGCGCGGTGTCAGGTCAGGGTCAGGGACGGGGTTGCGGCGGTCAGGGTCAGGTGCAGGCGACGGGGGCGCGGGCTCAGGCGTTCAGTGTGCAGGGAACGTGGCTGGGTCAGAGGGCAGGTTCAGGACGGCGTGCGCGGGGTCAGGGGTCAGGGTGCTGGACGGGCGTGCGGTCAGGATCATGGTGCAGGCGGACGTGGCCGGGGGTCAGGGTCAGGGTGCAGCGGGACGGTGTGCGCGGGGTCAGGTGCAGGACGGAGTGGAGCG
Source organism: Gryllus bimaculatus (assembly GCA_017312745.1). Taxonomy (NCBI): domain Eukaryota; kingdom Metazoa; phylum Arthropoda; class Insecta; order Orthoptera; family Gryllidae; genus Gryllus; species Gryllus bimaculatus. Next base: position 2,304,869 of record BOPP01000050.1, on the reverse strand, counting down.
GATGCACCCGGCCACTGTCGTTCAGTTTTCCTCGGTCCTCAAAGAGAGGATCACAACTCATCACATGACCAATAAGCCACTCTCTCATGAGATCGATATCTATAATGCCCTACGTGGCCTTATAACGCCATTCTGTCCTTCGTCCCTGGCTACAGCGCACGTATTGCACTAAGCCGCCCGATGTGAGTCGGATCCAGTGCGCGGCGCGGCGGCCAGTCTACCGGAGTGTTTTTCTTCTTTTATGTTTTCTCAGAATGAAAATGCCATCAGTAGTCAGGGTGCAGGGACGGTGGCGGTTCAGAGGTCAGGATGCAGGACGGGGCGCCGGGGTCAGGTCAGGGCAGGACGTGCGCGGGTCAGGGTCAGGGTGCAGGGAAACGGTGCGCGGGGTCAGGTTTCAGGTCAGGGACGCGTTGCGCGGGGTCAGGTGCAGGACGGGCCGGGTCAGGGTCAGGTGCGGAGACGGTGTGCGCGGTCAGGTGCAGACGGGTGGGCGGGCGTCAGAGGTCAGGCTTGCAGGGACGGCGTGGGCGGGGTCAGATGTCAGATGGCAGGGACGGGTGCGCGGATCAGGGTCAGGTGCAGGGACGTTGCGCGCGGTCACGTGTCAGGCAGGAACGGGTGCGCGGGGTCAGGGTCAGTTGCACCGGACGGTGGCCGGGCGTCAGGTGCAAGGGGACGGCGCGTGGGCGGTGGTCAGAGTCAGGTTGCAGGGGACGGAGTGCGCGGGTCAGGGTCAGGGTGCAGGGCACGGGTGCGCGGTGCAGGTCAGGGTTGCAGGACGGTGGGGTCAGGGGCAGCGTGCAGGGACGGGGCGCGTCAGGGTCAGGATCAGGGGACGGCTCCCGTGCGCGGCATCCGTCAGGCTCAGGGTCACGGGACGGGGGCGACGCGGGGTTCAGTCAGGTGCAGACGGGCGGGAGATCGCGCGCGGCCTGTGGGTCGGGGAGCGGCTAATCGCATAAAATAGAGAGAAAGAAGTTCGCAGTCGCGAGAGTTCAGAAACACGCATGCATACTTAACTTTATATGATTGAGAGCATACGTGGATTTGTGTAAATAGAGGTTTTATGAAGATTGTTAGCATAAACAGATAGATAGATAGTCATATGCAGAGCTAGAGATATAGATAGATAATAAACAAATATATATATATATATATATATATAGCATAGATTAGGGCCAGTACATATGAAGGAATAGATTGGCCAGTCAAATATAAAGAAACAAACAGGTGACTCTGATAGTTTTCTGCTCCATTTATCTGCTTGTGAGAGAATACTGGAGCGTATTATTCTGCTTTCCCACTTGCAAGTTGAATCCCGGATTACCTTTTACTGTTAGATATGCTGTAAAACCCTTTACATTGGGAAAATACCTCTTACAATTCGACAGTGGTTAAAATAAAATTAGAATAATAAAACTAAAATTAGTCACATGAAAACTCAATAGAATAACCTTGCGTCAACAACAAAAAAATAATTTATAAATTAAGTTTGAAATTTATAAAATAAATTAAATTAAATTATAGAAAAAGAGACTAAAATGAATCAAATTTTACTCTAATTTATCCGTTGTGCGTTTCATTCACAACCCACTTACGTCGCCTGTTTCCCCGGAGCAGCCACAGGAGGCCGAGATGGCAGCAGGGGTGGAGAGCGACGGACGCAGGGACGGAGGTGGGCGGCTGCGGAGGCGTCGCCAGGAGCGCCGCCAACCGTGAAATTCGGAAACCAGCTTTCATAATTTGCCTAGAATATTTGCACTGTCGTGGGCAGGATGCGTGAAGGCCGCTGGCGCAGCGCTGCCCGCTGCCCGCCTCCAGTCTCTGCCTCACCCTCCCACCCGCTTCTTCTCTCCCGTTACCGCGCGCCCTGGCCCGTCCCGCCTTGCCCTGCTTCGCCTGCCAAGCGCGGAGTGAGCCCGACCCCTTCCCGTCGCACGTTGACCATCCTCCTCCCTCTGTTCTCACCGAACCCACCGTCACACTTTACGCTCTTCCCGCCTTCGCCCTCCTTCCGTCTCCCCGTCCCATCCCTGGTTCGCCGCCCGAGATGATATCGGACTGATCCCCTCTCGCTTCCCATAACCCCACCTTTTCTTGACATGCAGTGCACCGCCTTCCCCTGCCTTCCATTTATTTCCCTTCGTCTCCGCTTCCTCTGTACCCCCAGCTTCCCTGTTCTCTCCTTTTCTCAAAAAGCCCTTTTCTGCTTCCTCAAACTCTCTTCCAATTGCCCCTCCTCTCATTCCCACCTCCTTCTTGCACCACCCTCACCCTTTCCTTCTGCTTCTCGCTTCCTCTCTCCTCTTCCCTCCCCTCCTTTTCCCTCTCTTACTTGCACGCTCGCTATGTACTGCTCTCTTGTTTCCCACCCTCCCCATCCATGTTAACATTTCGGCCATTAATTGTGCCTCCCTGTTTCAAGCTTCCTCCTCCTCCCTACACCTTAACTCCCAGTCCTGCCTTTCCCGTACCTCCTCTCCCCATTCTTTCCTCCTAAAAAAATATCCTTCCAGTTGCCCCACACCAACCTAATCCTCATTCCATTCTTCCCAATTGGCATGCTTCTCTCAATCAATTCACATACACGTCTTCGCAATTCTCCCTGGCACTCATGATTTGTCTCCGCCCCTTCTTATTCTAATCTTCTACGCCACTTTTCTTCCCGCCTTCTGGTCTTGCTAACTCCCGCAATCCTTCTCTCAATTGCTGTCCTTCTCGCCCCTTCTCCTTGTGTTCTCCCCTTTACTGTCTGCACCGCCGTGTCCACCATAATTTTAGTATGTTCCGATCTTCTCGGTTGTGGCAACGAAACTCTTGTGCGAATCTGTAAAAAAAACGTTGCCAAAACAGTATATTGCCATATACAAAGCTTCGTTAAACCTGCCAAGAAACTTTAATGAAAAATATAAAAGACTTATATATATAATTAATTCAGCCAAAATTTAATAAATAAAAAAAAAATTATAATAATATTATAGAATAATGATATATAATAATAATACTATTAATAATTGATATTATATTAATAATTTAATATTATTAATAATTATATTATTATTAATAATAATATTTATTAATAATAATAATTAATCAAAATATTTTATTGAGATTGACGAAAAGAATCTTCTATTTTTCGCAATCTGGTTGGATTTCGTCGACATTCATTCCTTTTACAAAAGTAGTTTTGATGATAACTATTTGTGTTTGCCTCCAAAAATGTAAGTGCGATTAATTTTTATAAATCATCATTATTTCTTTAGTAAATGTTACTTCTCAGAATATTGTAAAATATGGTGCTGCTAGCATGTCAAATAACGATTACAGAACCGCCCCTTTTGATTTTGTAAACGATTTGTATAAACCCCATACATTTATTTTTTATAATTTTAATTTAATTATTACAGTTAAAGTTCATTATCTAACACTTATAACTTCAAATAACAATTCACCTATGTGCCTATTATCAAGCCATTTAACCATTGCAATCCAACATCCATCGTGTCTAACCTTAAGAAATTATTTTGGTATCACCCCAAATAGGGTCTCTCCATCGCAACAAAACCGGCGAGAAACTAACCATAAGTACGTTAGACGGAAAAACTGCCACAGCAATAATTGCTCAAATAAAATGGGTCAAGACGATGAGTCTTTCGAAACCTCGTTGCCAGTGGGCAAATCTGGCTCGCCCAGTATACTTCTGGGCCCGGAGTGCAGTATAATGCAACCAAATAATAACATATAAGAATAATACTAAGAAAAGGAAGACGAAGAGAAGAAGAAAAATGTGTTAGCTTCAGGCCTTTCAAAGAAACTGGAAAGTACAAAGAATTGCTTCACTTGGAACAGCCCACATTTTGCGCAACGTATAGTAGACCACCAATAATATATATATTATATATATATAATATATTAATATTATATATATATATATATATAATATATATCCCTGAGATTCTTTAAAGATTTTGCCTTGTAATATTGTGAACCATTTGTAAATACTGATCGTCGAGAAATCTCGAAACTAATGATCGACTCGATGCGAAAGTTCTCGTCGTTGGAAGGCACACTTCGGTGAATAATTATTCATTTTTCCCGCTTATGAAACGTCCTTTCACGCGTATACAAAAGTAAAAACAACCAACGACTTTGTAAAATTTAAATTAAATCATGGAGGCTGAATGCATCCTCGAAATTCCAGCTGATGCTTAATAGAGAAATATGGAGAAACCGTCGGCAGAAGGAATTATAAGAAGCTCCGCAGAAGATCAAGTTTACGAAGTGCGCGCTTTCTGGAAGGAGCTGTTTAAGCAAGTAAGCTCCAGGGAAAGGGCTCGCTGACTGCTGGAGCGGGGTGGCAACCCTCCAGTCCCTTCCTTCGACCCTTGCTCCAACCCGGCCTACCGCCGCCATCCCCCCGCGCTGCTTGCGGCATCGCCGTTGCATCCGCCCCCGCCCCCCCCCCCCCGGCCTGCGTTGCCCGTTCTCATCGCCCCGCCCCCCCCGCATGCACACTCCCGCCTCCCGCCGCGCCCTCGCGCCACTCTTTTCCCCCGATAGAACGTAGCTCGGTTAGGGGCTCCTGCAGCCATATTGAAATGAACCTTTGTAAAGCGGGCCTCAGACGCGGCAGATATGCATTTTCTTCCCCTAGTTAGCATCCCGCGCACGTGGCACCGCGCCCACCCTCGCGCCCGCCGCCCCCACCGCAGGGAACTCCCCGCCACGTTCCCCGAATCGCTCCCGCCCCGCCCCGCCCGCCCCCGCCCGCCCCGTCGCCGCAGCGCTGCAGTGCGGAGGGACGCGCCTTCGGAGGCCTCGAGGAGGCGGAAAAGAAAGCGGCAAGAGGCGAGGGAGCTGGAGGAGAGGCGGAAAAGAAAACGGAGGTGGCGCACGTACGACAGAGCAAGAGAAGTAGAAGACGAACGAAGGAAGGAAGGAAACTGAGAAAATGGAGACAGATGAAAGCAAGTGGGCGAAGGAGTGCGACTCGACTTTTTGCTAACTATTGAATTGACAGAGCAGTGTATTATTTTAAGTTGTGAGAATTGGTTTTACTTTAAGTCAGCTAAAATCACATAAATCCTAATATAATGATGTCTTTCCAAACTTTTCACCGAAATATCACAATTCTAAATGACAGTTTTCAACTCAGTTTGTAAAACATACAGGATTCAGTAGTGTCCACAGATAAGAATACTTTAGTAGTTTTCTTAGAATAATTTTGATAAGATAAATTTATGTACATTGCATTTGGGTATAACCCGGTGGCAGCTAATTACATGAATAAAATAATATAACTAACGTGCAAATTATATAATAATAACAACAATAACAATAATAAAATAAACCTAATCCATAAAACAATAAATAATCTTAAGAAAAAGAAACTTCTTTAGTTTGACTATACACACTACTAAATTCGTTTAGTAAAACACAAAGGGTAATTTGCATCCATCTGTATTTTAAAATGGCCAACATTATTTTTTTTCATTTTGTGTTGCTTTTGCTAAATGCTGATTTTATTCCAGTAGTGGAAAATTAAAATTTCTAAAAGTGGTGAGATACTCTAGTCAGTATTGGCCAATCAATATTCTATTCCGTGACCGTGTTTGAGAACACAAAGTTCAAGAAGGTAGCGATTCATGTTATATTGTTGGAGTATTAATAAAACGAGTTCAGCTTAATTTATGAGAATAAAATAAAGGAATGGTAATTTATTATGCTACGCGATAAAGATATACTTTATCTTCGAGACGAAGGTATCTTTGTCGAGTAAAGAAAAATAAATCATATTCGTTGTCATCCTTACAACTAGAAGTCATAAGCTCCATGATTTGCTAGTTTGAAAGACGTGGAAAGCATCCAGTTTTTATTTTCAAATGTTTTTCAAGACACTACCCCGAACGCTATGAAATTAACTTGTATCGTTATCCTACTGTTGAAAGATTTTCGTAAAAGCGACTCAAAATACTTTCCATTTTTGTTTTTCGAATAGAATAAATTCGCATAATAATTTGTTAAAATATCATTAAAAGATCGATATGAAACTTTGAAAATCACTCATTTCAACTTATATTTTGATGCACCGGGAACGTTGGTATATCTAACCTGAGTTGGTAATGCAACGAATGAGAACGTTGATCCCGGAGCCAAGTTCAAATCCAAAATCCACTCGAATTAAGGTCCTTATACATGCGTATGTGGAGACACATCTCGACCAGGCCTGTAGCACCATCGCTTAGCGAGAGAGAGAGAGAGAGGGAGAGAGA
>BOPP01000050.1:2239999-2250290 GCA_017312745.1 Gryllus bimaculatus | reverse complement strand
GAGGCGGAGCGGGGCGAGGCGGAGCGGGGCGAGACGGAGCGGGGCGAGGCGGAGCGGGGCGACACGGAGATGGGCAAAACGGAGCGGGGATGCGGAGCGAGGCCAGACGGACCCGGGCGAGGGTGAGCGAGGCGAGCCGAAGTGGAGTGGAGCGGGCTGGTGTGCATGCCAGGCCGTGGGATGAATAGGTGTGGGTGTAATAGGTCTCGTGTAACGAATCCTTTGTCCCTGTGGTGACCGCAGCCCTCGTCGCCAGTGTCGCAGGTGCCGTTCGCCGCTCGTATCTCCGCGCCGCGCCGTTTCTCGTACCTGTTGACCGCGTTCGCCAACGGTCGTTTGCTTGTCTCAGCGGTTGGTTATCAATTGGTTGTTGGCGATATTGGTGGGTATTACAGCCCGTGCTTTGCACTTTCCACAAACATGTATGGGTAAATATATTCATTTTAAGGGTCACTGTTTTTATGTGTGTTTTTTGCTCTTAAAAGGGTGAAAAGGGAATAAGGGAAAGGCGGTTTCTGATTAATAAATGGTAAATGCAGGATGTATGCATGCGTAGTCCTAGTGGCCTATTCGTGAACAAAAAAAGTGACATAGAAATGTATTTGATCCGTCTTGTTGCAGACTATGCACATCTATGGCACACGTTTTGGGTACCTCAATTCAGTCAAAATTTAAATGGAATTTCCGTTTAAACGAATTGAACACAAAATTAACTTCTTTGGGCGAGACATTGAGAATTCTTTCAAATTCATCAAGCTATCATACTGCTTGTTCTGTATATTTCGGGAATGTTCATTATCACCAGAGATACACTAGGAACACATCCTATAGCTCTCAGACTTTAAGATTAGAGAAAATGACTCTACAAAAAATAACTAAATATCAGCTGCGTACTTCTTGTTAACTTCACTTCATTAAGCTAGAAACTCTATCGTCTTCACTTCACATTACCCCACTTCAATTACGAATCAGGAATTTTGTCAATAATTACTTATAGGTGGGAACATGTTGCCAGTACACATCTTTATAATACTCGGCGTAGTAATCATATTCATCATATATCAGTATCAACAGCTCACTACAAAAAATTCACAAACAGTACATCCACATACTTTAAAACTTGCTAGATGAAAATAAACGATTAAAATCGATACACTCGTATAACTGTCAAGTAAAATCATTTCTGCGTTTTAATCATCTGTATACTACTAGATACTTTTCTAACCACCAGAAAGAAATTTAATATACATTTTAATAATGAGATTTAATATAATAGTTTGAATTATAATAATATAATATTGTGAAATTGTACGTTTGTATTGTAGAATTATAAAAAACTAAATATTCCTGAACTAATGTTATACTTCAACTTCTGGGTCAATGACCCCGATCTCTTTCGGTTGTTCGTCCAGTATCTTTGATTCATTGGACAAATCCTAACTGAAAAGGCCTCTTGTTTGTTTCTGTGCATAAATGTAGTTTTACTGTCGCGGCTCGTTGTATAGTCCGTGGGGAATATATTTATTCAAATAATCGTTCTACACATTCTTATGGCAGTAAGTTGATTCCTTCAAGAGGGCGCGACAAGGGATAATAGCCAAAATCTTTTGCTCATTAGGCGTCGCAAGTAGCTATAATTAGACAAAGGCGACTATTGTATTATCATATCCGACCACAAAATCACTTTGCTACCCTTGTTGTTTATTTAAAGTAATGTAATATATGAATTAGGGAATGGATCCCAAAATTCTACAAAACGAGCACACATTGCACTTCTCCCGATAGAACGTCACACATAGCTTTTAACTATTTGTGGATATCAAACGAAGAAAAAATTCTAGGCCGAGGGGCACTGCGTGGGTAATATTTTCGTCACACGCTTGTACGAAGGACTCCTCTGGACGCGAGTCCCTGCTGTTCCGATTTACTCTTCTCTGAGAAACATTGTTATTACCGATTTTTTCTTTCTATTATTGTTAAAATAATGCAGGCGATGTTAGCTGCCTCAAGCCCTCAGAAAAAAACGTTCCGAAAATTAAAAAAATGGTCAGTGGAGTGTTCAACAAATAATCTTGTAAATAAGGTTGAGTTACATATCTACTCCGTGCATCATTCTATACCTCCTATCTCTAGAACCTCCTATCCCAAAATATCGAAAAACTATTTCTATAAGTGACAGAGTGATATTTTAGAAAAATAATTGTATCATATAAGTACAATCAATCGGTTCTTATTAAGTTGAAAGTAGAACTTGGTATGTCAAGTGTCATTGAAAAATCATAACTGTAATTAAATTAGTCAAAACCATTGTGTTAATCCTTGAACTTCAAAATCAAAACGTGATTACTATGAGTACCTACTAGTGGCCTGCAGCAACATTTTTGTTGCTGTGGAATGTATGGTAATTGTTGTGGAGCAGCTAAAATGCTGCTTGCAAAAATGTAATAATCAGTAGTCTAATTGCTGCAACCCTCTAGATTACAAACGAATAGGCTTCCATGCAATCGTGCAAAACTTGTATAGAAATTTCTGGAAGAACAGAAAAATCATCAAGACACTTGACTCAATAATAATCATGATAAACGTTAAAAACTGTATGCAGATGGAACATTTGCTGTTCGTTAGACGAAATATCTTCGAAACGCTTGTTGCATCGAGCTGCAGTTTAGACACAGTTATCGTAAATGATGGGGTAAATTATATATTTCATTTTCTTGTTTCAAACATTTTTGATTTTCGAGATTTTGGGTAATATTGAGTATTTAAATGGTAGTATATATTTTTCACTCCCATTTCAAATATCTCGAAGACACGAATACAATGATACAAATATTGATCATATTTGGAGGGAAAATATTGAAAAAAAATGTTCCAATGTTTTTTCCGAAGAAATCGCAGTTTATCATAATAAAGTATATTATACGCTCACTCTAAACAGATACTTTCATTGTTTTTGTATTTTTCTAGTGTGACTGAGTATGTGACAAAATCATTGCCATCTCACAGATGGCTAAATGCTAAAAATATAAACGTTTTCCTCATTATATTCAAATTTAGTAATACAGAAACCAGCTCAAATATTTTTTGGAATTTTTACATTGTCCACATTCTCTTTTCGCAACTCTAGTTGTCGCTGTGTATACCACAGAGCTCAACTTGGAAAAAATATTCACCGGCCGAGGTAAAACGCAATGTAACATTCCGCACTTCCTTTATTCATTTTTGGTCAGAGTTGCCATAAATCAGCAAAGACACACGAAACGTACTCTGAACTGCAGCGGCGGCGGCGCCAGGGCGGGGGCGGGGCAGGGGGCGAGAGCGGCGCGCCGGAGTGTGGGGGAAGCGGGGGTGAGGGGGCGGCGGGAGCAGCGAGCACCGGCTGGGGCCAGCCCGTGGCTACTTGAAATTCATTAACAAGTGGTTGGCATTTTTCGGTTTTTTGCATTTCAGAAATTTATCCTCCATTGTAAAATCGCGTGGCCCCTGCGTGCATGTGCAGTGGTTATGCGTTACCGAGCCCATCGCCTCGCCGTCGCCCCTCTTGCCCCCGCAAGCGTCCGGCCCACCCGCCCAGCCCACCCTCGTCCCTCCCATCCACCCCCAATCCGCCCTGGCGCGCGTCGCTGCCACGCCGCCAAATTAACATTTTACTAGGGAATGTGAAATATTCGGTAATGAAAGCGGCTGCGATGTGAGTTTGTCAGGGTAATACAGTCGTCCGGCGCAACCCTCCCATATTCAATCGGCGGAGACCGCGCGCCCACAGCCGCCGTCGTCCTTCAAAATGGGCGAATTTGCAACGGTGGAATTCGCGTGGCAGCGAGGCGGGGAAGCGAGCAGTGGACTGGAGCGAAGACTCTGGGAGGCGGAGGGAGGGGGAGGCGGCGGGGTGGGGGGAAGGGGAGGCGTGGTGGGAGTCACGGCGAGGAGGCAGTGGCAACAGGCTGGGCATGTTGACGCGAGGAAGAACGGGGAAGGGGGTCGTTGACAGCGACAAACCGGCGGGGACAAGATACGATAATGAAGTGGCGGGGGCGTGGAAATTAGTGTGACGAGGCGAGCGCGCATGGCGGGTTTATCGGCTGGGAACTCAGGCAGGTGAGAGGGCGGGATCGAGGTGACAGGGCCGAAGTATTAGGCTATGAGACGGCGCGAAGCGGCGGGGCCAAAGCGGCGGGGCAAAAGCGGCGGGGCGAAGCGGCCGAAGGGGCAAAGAGGAGCGGGCGAGAGGAGGGGCGAAGAGGAGGGGCGAAGAGGAGGGGCGGGAGGAGGGGCGAAGAGGAGGGGCGAAGAGGCAGGGCGAAGAGGAGGCAAGAGGAGGGGCGCAAGAGGAGGGCGAAACGAAGGGGCGAAACGAAAGGGGCGAAACGACAGGGGCCGAAAGCGGAGGGGCCCGAAGCGGAGGGGCGGAAGCGGAGGGCGAAGCGGAGAGGCGAGGCTGGTGGAGAGGCGGCAGAGCCGAGGCGGCGGGGTGAAAAAAGCGTGTCGAGGCGGAGTAGGAGAGGAGAAATGCGAGTGACGAGAATCGTAGGGGCTGGAAGAAACGCGTGGGGCAAAGTAGCGCGTGGGATGAAAAAAGTGAGATGGGACAAAGACGTAGAAGCAAATTTGCGGAAGTTTAAATAGAAAAAGAAAGCGCTAAAGTGGCGGGAACGCAGGGACGAGAGGAATAAGTTTTCGGTTTGAAACAGAACATCGTAAGGGAGGTTGGGGGGAGGGCAAAAATGAAGGAGGGCAAAGGGGAGGGATGAGGCGAGGCGAGGATAACGAAATAGTCGAGTTTTGGATTAAAAGCGTAAGGTGAATATCTGAAAAGTACTGAAGTGCTGTGGTATTGAAGCAAGCGTGAATGTGCAAAAATGTGGAGTGCAAAGAAATGTAAAAGTAGGCTAGGGAGACATACGGGAAGGAAGGACAATAGAAAGTAAACAAATGTGAAGGGAATAGGATGTACTGATTGCTTTGGGGCAAATGGACCGTCAAGAATACATTGAAAATGAGATATCATAATGAAGAGCTGAGCATTTTGATGGCACTGGGTGTCGAAGGCAGATGCTGGTGAGGGTAGAAGCTGAAGAATCGCTGCGGAGGCGAAACGTGGAAGGGGTCGGTCAAGGCAGGGAAAGGTGCTGATGCGTTGCGTGCGGAGGGGTGCGAGGAGAGGAGCGAGGTGGCGCGGGGTTGCCGTCCTGCGGCGACAGCTTCCATCTGCCGCACACGGATTGTAGAGTATTAGTATCAGTGTGTTTGCCAGCGCGGGCCGCTGCCGATTGCCGCTGCCGGCGGCTACCATTGCTACGCGTTCATATCCCTCTTTCCCTATCCCTCTATCCGTCTCACTCTCCTTGCCATCGCTCTGCTTCCCCTTCTCCTCCCTACTGATCCTCCTCCACCTATTCACCTTCCCATTCTTCCTCCCATTTCCTCTCTCATTCCCCTCCCATCCACCCATTCCCCTCCCACTTTCCCTCCCATTTCCCCTCCCATTCCTCATCCGTAATATGCCCTCCAATTCTCCCTCAGTCTCATTCTCCACCAATTTCATCCCCCTTTACATCCTCTCCCTTTCCTTCACCTCTCATTCCTCTTCCTATCTTTTTTCTCTGTCTCCTCCCCCTCGCTCTCCGCCCTCTTCCCCAACTGAAGTCACCCGTCTTTCCGCTGCCGGGCCCGCCACTTAGAAAGTGGACGATATTTTTTTTACCGCCGCTTTCCGAGGCGTGTATTCTGCACACGTCTGGCGCAGTGGGATGAGGACTGAGGGCGGAGGAGGTTGAGGAGGACGGGGCGGGGGAGAAAGCGGTCGGGGGAAACCCCAAACCCCGCGTTAGCCACAAAATGACGGGGAATTACGGATTTAAACGCGTCGAAAAATGTAACAAACTCGACGCGTAAAAATACGCGCTTTGTACGCGTTTGACGGGACGCAAAGCAAACAGAGCGGGCCGGGCGGGTCTCTGACTGGCGAATAAGCGCCTGCTGGGCGTGTGCATGGCGTGGCGGTGTGTGGCGCGGCGTAGCCGTGCCTGGCGATGCGTGGCGGTGGGAAGCGTGACTTAGCGGTGCGTGCTGTGGCGTGGCGTAGCAAAGCATGCCGTGGAAGATGGTTACGTATGTTGGAGTGAGATAGTTTGGAGGGACGAAGAGGTGCGTGGCATGGCTTGCCGTGTCCTAGCACGCCGTGATGGGGCGAGGCATTTCGTGACGTGATGGGAGCTGTGACGTGACGTGTGATGGGTCTGAGAGTGGTGGGACGTTGCGTAGTGTGAACAGAGAATAGTGGTTGTACAGCTAAAACTTCGTCCATTGTGTATTTAGTATAATTTAAAATATGACTACATAGATGTTACAACTGAGTTGTAAATGCTGCACTCTTTACGCCCAGAAACCTAATAAGATTTGCACTTTCCCGATACTGTGTAGACCACCGGTCGCCAACCTTTGTTGCGGAGTACAGAAGCAAAACCTCAGTGACTTTGTTGATAGGCGAGGTCAATTAAACTTCCAGTTAAAGCTAAAAAAATAAACACAGTTCAATTTATCAGTCAGTGCAATATTTGGGACATCTTGGGCGCAGCTTAACAAGACGAGCTTTGGCGTTAGTTCTGCACGTTCTAAAAGTGCATGGTTTTGTATATATATATTGCATCGTCGCCTTTATCTTTCATGTGATGAAACGTTTTATTGTATATGTACGAAGTGCTTCTAGAGACGATCATGCCAGCCGAAGTCCCGGAAAGCACTCGCGGAGACTGGCGTAGAACACAATAATACAATTTATCCTGAACGACTCTTTTAATGCACCATATGCTTAAATCTCAATAATGCCCATTTGTAAATGCTTTTTTGTTATTTATTTAAATCAACCCCTTCAAAAGAATTTTCGAACTGTCTGTTCTTATTTGAAAAAGTATGATGTGGTATTTTAATGACACTTATTACTCGAATCCATTTGTGAAGAGGAAGATCATGGTCTTTAAAAATTTTCAATTTTTGTTAAACATTTCAACTTATGGGATTATATCACTTGTAAGTGATCCATTTCCTTGTAGTTTTAAATTCAATTCTGTTACGTGACGAGACATTTGTACTAAAAGTGTCAAATAACATATGCAACCTATCACAAATGCTTCTTCCAATGGACTACATTTTTCTAGTGCAAAAGATTTGGACGCAAGCTGAGAAATCTTTCAAGTACCTTTCCACTTCTAAGTCTGCGCATCTGAGAATGAAAAATAACGTCTCCATTTCAACCACATATTGCTGCAAAAACTTTGAAATTGCCAACGATCAAATCCGGGTTGTTGGTGAGTAACGCAATGGATGGATATTGCAGAATTTGGATAACATTTCAAAACTTTTTAGCAACAAGCTCACCGTTGAGACCATCAGTGATAACACTTTTAATTCGCCCAGTCTTATTTCATTTCATTGACAGTACCTCAGTATGATGCAAATAAATATTGTGATGATTGATAACTCCTTTCAATAGTTCAGTATTACATACTTATGATTACCTTGTATAAAGACAAGAAACTGTGCACTGACGCAAACTTCATTATTCCTATTTATAACAAGAAACAATAATCGAGTCTTTCCCTTGCTATAGAACTCAATTCATTATTCCGTCACTGTTTGGACTTGCAAACCAACAGTTTCGAATGTTCTTAATTTCTTTGTGCACATTTCTTCAATCCGTCCTTTACACGTGCTTTCACAAACTCGTGCACATTAATTCTTCTCTCATTCCTGGAAAACTGAGAGGCCTCCAAATTTCGTGAAACAAGCTCGTACGAGCATTTCCATTGCTCCATTTAGTACTCGAGAGGAGGAGAAGTAAAGGAAGCGAAATGACTTCACAGTTAAATATCGCGACACATTGCACGGAAAAGAGACAACGATATGAGAGTAGTTACGCTACCAGGATTGAAAGTGACCGGCGTCATCCTATTTCACACTGTTCTGCGTCGCAATTGCAAAAAAGGATTACTGTGCTCGTGTGCAAAGAGAGGATCCACCCATTCCTAGGTTGGTAAACGTGTCGTCTGACAGTGGCTCTCTGGTTTGTTCATTACGTTGGGTTAGATGTAAAAATGTGACAACTGCGTCGGGTGAGCCGAAAAACTGGAAGAACAGAGGGTAAAATTTTTAGAGCATATTCAGAGCTACGCAAGTAGACTGTTTCCTAGCCTAAAAAGTCCATTTCACTGTTATTCATGTCTTCTTTCTCTTGTCCTTTCCCCGAATCCGCCACAGATGTACACCTACTTCTGTACACAGCTTTATACTCCTATTGCATATTACACAGATTTTTTGCGAATAAGTGGTGTAATTACGCCGTACTATTGTATGTTTTGCATAGTTTTCATGCCGTTTTTACAAGTTCTGGAAATAGCAATTTTGTATCGCAGATTTCGCATTTCAGTTATATGTTCACAAATTTAATGTGAACAAAACAAAGATTTTTACCTCGATTGATGCACAGATCTCTACGTTGATATACAAATGCTCCATCTTATATGATATACTTGGGAGACTGCCGGCTATTACATTGATTGTTACACTACTGTGACATAGAACAATTAAGTACTGAACAATTAACAACTGAGCAAATAAGTATGGACTGCAGCAGTAAGAATAATGCTGTACAAAACCCCATAATATGTTTTTTAAAGAGCACCTGCATTGTTTAAGAATAAGGTACAACGTTATAAGGTATAACATTTAACACAGCAATATATTCAATATTTTTACTGTCTTCAGATATGCCGCTATAACGTGGGGTAATAGTGTACTATAGTTCTTTATTTACAAAGAATATCAAAACAGTTATTCCATATCTAAACAGGCGTATAGAAAATATTTAATGGTATGATGTAAACTTGATGTCACATGACGTCATTTGAGTCATAAGCTCTTATCAGGTGATTATGAGAATTCATTCTGTACAGACGCACAGTTTTAGAAGAGACGTAATAACACAAAAGATATATTTGCATTTTCAGTGAAAATCTAAACTGCTTCATTGTTTTGGAGTTTTTCCGAGTTCTTGGGAATCTTTCAAACCCATTGGAACTTCTCATATGTTCGGAGGCTGCATAGTTTCAGTTTGTGTACGCATTGGAAAATAGTAATGTAGATGCTTAAGGTAAATGCTGATAACCAAAGCGGTGCGCGATGCAGTAAAAAATGTGAAAAATATGCCGTATAATGTGCACTGAAAATCTTCTAATTTATCACAAAATATGTAGTCTAAATTTTACAACGAAACAAGTCTACTGACAGCCACTGCAAGACTAACAACTTTTGAATTGTAGTGTTATGTCTGTATATGTGAAATCTCTCGGAACCAATTTTTAATACCAAAGGTTGTCACCAACTTTATTTAAAATATACTTGCGAAAATCGCTAGAAACATGGAAACAGAAAGTTGAAGGAATGGGTATTCCTATAGGAAATAAATTATCGATATTTTATTATTTGCTGATGACCAGGTAATAATAGAACAGGATGCTGAAGATACGGAATATATGTTTAGAAAATTATTAGAAAAATACAAAAAATTTAGATTAAAAATTATTATTGAAAAGACATTTAATATGGGGTGTGGAGAAAATAATACAGAATTAATATTAGAATATGGAGAAGGAAAAATTACGTGTTGTTCAGATTTTAAATATTTATGAATAGAAATATATAAAGACGGAAATCAAGAAGTTGACATAAAACAAACAAAACATTTCAGCATCATCAATGCTAAATAAAATATTATGGGATAAGCATATAACAAAAGACACTAAATTAAGGATATATAAATTTATTGTAGAACGTACTGTTTTATATGAATCAGTGAAAAATATGAATACAATTCTTACACATTTAGAAACTATACAATATAAACAATTACAGTGGTTTGGAAGTGTTAAAAAATAGAATTTCAAAAATAATTTTACAGTGATATCCTGTGGGTAAGAAGGAAACAGGAAGGCATAAACATAGCTTCTTGAGAGAAATTGAGGGACTTTTGAAAGAGACGAATTTAATAGACAGGGATTATGAAGACCGGGACAAGTGGACAAATAAAATTAAAATATATAAAGTATTAGTATTTTTGGGTAACAAAGTTACTTTTGTTAACAATGTAAAACTTGTGAAATAAATGTCTGTATTACAAGTTTGTACCGTGAAGAAAACAAAGAAAGTAGAAAAAAAAATTGGGAACAATATCATTTTTTGTGATATTACTTTTAAACTCTCATATTAAATTAGTTAATTTAATGAAATGCTCATA
>BOPP01000050.1:2213608-2237076 GCA_017312745.1 Gryllus bimaculatus | reverse complement strand
GTGGCGGAGAGGTGCGGGGAAGCGCCGAGAGCGGTGGGGTGAGGGCCGGGAGGGGCACGGGGGGCGCGGAGCCGGGCGATGAGACCGCCACGGAGCCGAAGAGATTCTCTGTGTCCGCGCGGGGCTCTCACCCGCCGCTGCGTCAACTTTCAATAGTTCCCCGGCGCTCGTCTCACTTTGCCGGCGCTTTTCGCGGTCTGTCAGAGCGCGCGCGCCGGCCCTTGCAACTTGCCCACTCGCGTTGCCCGCACGAACCGAATCCTGCGGAGGCTGTACTGTCACGCTCAGTTCAGCCCTCTGGCGAACGATCAATATTCTTTGTGCAATTCACTAAAATTAAGTTTCATGAGACATACTTTTGATGAGACGAATGCAATCGTGAATGCTGAGGGACAAAAGGATTAGTGTAAGAAATGGCATACGATCCCTCATGCTTCCTATTATATAAAGAGTATGTGCTGGATCCTTCAAATTATGTCAGATTAGTGAGATATCTGAAGTTCTGAAACTGTATTCGCTGTCGATAAGCAAAGAGCATTGTACAGTTCGCTCTGAGCTCTCAGAGGATTTGGACAATTACAATGAAGATGGATACTGTCCATCTGTGAGTAATTTCTTTATTTTGATTATGAATGTCTGGAAGACCTTTGGGGTAATTCACATTGCAGAAGACTAGGTATTATGTGTTTCTGATTTTACATTTCATTTGTGCGCCGTTTCGTAAAGTTAGCGTTTTCCCACTTCAGGGTCTCTCAATGGTCAACAAGAAGCTTTTTAAATAAATGTAGAAAAGCAGTTTAATACTGGACTCCAGTAACAGTACGAGAGAATGTCAATAAATATCTGCATTTAATGTTTATAATTGATTACTCAAAACAAAATGTACAATGAGAACTTTAAGGTTGCCTTCATGCTATAAAATATGCTTGGACCAGAAATACAGCTTTTCGTTACCCTACGACAACTAGTGATGCTAGATGATACCTTCTCGGATTATTTTTAACTTATTTCAAAGTTCAGAGAGTGAAAAAAAAGTAGCATAGCACAATTTTTAAGTGTCATTTGCTCTATCCATGGATGTAAAAGAAAGAAAAGATATGAGCCCTTTTTTTTAAGAAATTCTCTTTCAATAATTCATTAACTATTTTGAGGAGAAACCATCTGATATAGATAAACATTTATTCACTAATTTTATTTTTACTTGGCTTATCGTCGTATCTTTCTCTCCTTTCTTCTCGTTCGTAGTTAAACCCGCTGAATTATTGTACTTCCTTAAGGCGTATATCAGGGTTTGCTATTTTTTGGATATTTTGCAAATAATACAATATCTCAAAAACTTCTGCGATAACTTCTTTCCTATAATGTAGACGTCAAATTTTCTATCCCAGTCTGTATTACGAAATATATCTTACAGTATAGTAGAAAATAATTTGGGAGAAATGGAATTTTTTGTGAACATTCTTATACTTTTATAGCATAGTTCATACGTATTTTGTATTCAATTTAATGCTTGTTCAAATTATCTTTGGAGACTTTTTATATTAACACACCATCGGCCGGCCGATGTGCACGGCGATGTGCACGGCATCGGCCAGGTGTAGGGTATCAGGGCTGAAAATTATAACAAACCCTTGGAAGGTGACTTTGGCAGGAAGGCTTAGCATGCGGTATTATTAAAAGAAGTGATATTCGAAATAATTGGTATACACTATTGAAATAAATATGGATACTTGGCTGCCCGGCGTGAGCCACGTCTCAGTCGACTGAGATAACGTTTCGGCCATCGTGTTGTGGCCTTCTTCAAAGCTATACTGCTGAGCTACATCAGGACAGCTAAATATCCAATGTCTCCGTCCGCAAAAGCAAACGAACACACCCTTGAAATAAATATGATAGATGGGTGATAATCATAGGTTGCATTATGAAATGATTGCTAGCGCACTTACAAACTAGTATCTTGGACTTAACTTTCAGTTCTTTGATGCAGTGATCCCCTTTTCAGCTGCGGAATCGATGATTTCTGGCGCTTAGCACTGATTCTAACCCTGGGCAGTCGGGTCAGCGGCTGATAGGCCGGCCGATAGGAGCAGGCGGACATAGCGGCGAAACGCGGCTAACGCCTAAAAACTAAAAAAAGTAATTAGCCGATATGAAGTAAAAGTACCGAAACGTGTCGACTTCGGTGAGGGAGGGAGTGCTGGCCTCTGCCACTGGGCAGCACAGTGGGGCGGGCGACTCGCCCACGCAGACGCTGGCTGTCGCTCCACTGGATCCGCTGCCTTTGGCGGGGACGCTTCCTTCTGTTTGCGCCTCCGACCCGCGCCCTCTTTGGCCGCCGCAAAAACGGAAGCTGCCCTCATTCGGGATATTGAGGACGTGTAGGCGGCGCGGGGCGTTCGGACGCGAGCCGCGCCTCAGATTCAAAAGGCTTTTGATGGATATTGTCGCGGCGCAGCGCGGCGGAGGCGGCTGGGGGGACGAGCAGAAGAGACTGAGGGGGAAGGGCGTAGTTGCAGCAGGCAGGGGGTGGGACTTAGAAGAACAAAAGCCAGAAGAAAAAAGCGAAAGACGGAGAGAAGAGAAAGGAGAAGACGAGTTGAAGAAAAGAGGAGAATGCTGAGAGAAGAGAAAGGGAAGAGGTAGGTAAGGGAAACAATATAACAGGATGGGTAGACAAAGAAAGAAAAGAGTAAGAAGAAGAAAAAAGTATAATAGAAGAAATTAGTTGTGTGACAAAAGCATATTCTTTCTGACATTATTTCGAACTTTTTGATTTTTTCGAAATTTCATTCATCAACAAAAATAAGACTTGCGCCATTATGTTAAGCGTCCCTTGTTCTGATTTCTTAACATATTTTGTTTACGACAAGATACTTTATCTTCAACATTGTAGTTTTACAATGTTGACTTTTTGCAATTCCTGAAAAAAAATAGAGTTTGCCGGAAATGAGTATAGTACCACTGTTCTACTTTCGTATCTTACATACGAAGAGAAATTTAACGAAACAATTTGGAACCTTTGTCAGAAAATAATTGTTTAATACGTTTTCGAAATTGTTTCCTTCACACAAAATTACTCAAATATTACTTATTATTTCCAAATTTTGAACACGACTAATTTTCAAAATATATCTTTGGAAAACAGATTTTATTCAGAAGAAAAACCTAGTTTTGTAACTGTAGGAAGATGCCGAAAAAATTTGAACTTTTGGAATTTTTACGAAAAATCATGTTTTTCAGTCCCACACGCTGTCAGAAGACGAAGTTTAATTCAAAAACTTGGAGTCATATTGGAAATTTTTTAAAAATATTTTTGAGGTTTCATGTAAATTACCCCCAAAAATTAAAATTTCAGTTTCAAATCCAGGGGGGATCGAGATCATTTAATTCAATCAAAAAATATCAATTGAAAAAAATAGCTATACGGTTTTGGCATTAGCATTGACTTCAGACAACACACGGACAGACGGGACATTTTGCCGTCAATCGATTTTTTGGAATAAAGGACCCACAAAAAAAGGGTTCTGACTGCACAATGTGTTAAAGAAAGTAATTTTCTTTACATCTTAGTAAGTATACATAGGAACAAGATCTTTGCACTTTTTCGTTGCTATAACTCAGCTGTTTTTCTGTCAAATATTCTGTTTTCCGGCGCACTATTACAAGAACATATCTTTTTACGAGTAAGCCCAGAAAGTAAAGGAAAAGCAACGGAAGCGAATAAAGCAAATTAATGGAATAAAGTAGAGGAATTAGAAAAAGGAGATACATTGGAAAGGAGTTGAGAAAGAAGTAGACAGTTGAGGAGGCCAAGAAACGATGAAGTTTTCTTTTTCCTCTCTTCCACTGGGAAGTTCTATCCCTACCTGACTGAATCCTACATTGAAATGGGTTGTGATGCGTTGTTAGAGCGCATGATTCCGTAGCCTCTGCGCAAGACTCTTACAGTTAACACCTTTATACGGGGGACGGTGAATTGGTAGTTTCAATGAGGGAGTTATGCCGTCAAGAGCGGCACTGAAAGTAATAGAGTGATAGAGGCCACAGAAACGACTTCAGCCGCAAGTTTGAGATAGCAACGGCAGTGGCTGATCCTTAAAGCATTAAGTTAGTAATCTTGGAGAGTAGGCCGGGAATGAAGATTCAATGATCATGTTTCATATACAGATGCGCGGGAACAAGTTATCAAGGCTCACACAGAGGAATAAAACCAACTTCAAGATTAAAGATGTCTGTTTTAACGTTCCCATACCAACGCCATTCTGGTAACCGGAGAACAATGTTTGTGTATGTGTGTGTGAGGTATGGAAGGTACATGTACAGGGAATCCAGAAAGGCAACCGGGAAATTTCGAAAATAAGCTCTTAACTTGATTTTCAGCATATTTTGTCTACTAAACTTCACTATTTCGAGAGATTGAGCACTCACCACTCAAAAGTTTTCTTGTTTTCTCCCTGGACCTCTGTATATTTAGTGCATTTTCTGTACTTGCTGTCCTTTCAGAAAACACTGAGGGCGACGTTCAATTTTTCAGTTGAGGCATGTAGTTCAACATTCACTACGCTAATCCGATTTCATAATAGTTGTTTATATTGATGGATTCAAAATGAACATTTTAACGTGGATAGGGGCAGGTGTGGCTGTAATAGTTAGCCGAAGATTCTATCAAGTATTTTCGCATGGCGCCTGTTTCGATTGCTTTTATAAACATCCGATAAGCGTCGACATAAAAATCTCTTAAGGTTCGGAAAGGCTCCGATTTTAAAAGTCTTTAAAAGTTAAAAGATAACTTCTTGTCTAGTTTAAAATTAATAATTGGGGAATTATTTTCATTTCAACGTATATACATCTCGCAACCAGCTTGGTGCATAATCATATTTAGTGAAACGAAGAACGTTCCTATAATAAGAACTATTAAAAAAATCACAAATTCTAAATTAAAACAAAACATTTGAGTTGATCAGCGCAGTAACGCCGCCGCCGCCACCAATGGTCAACTCGGGGGAACCGGCGAGGCGAGCGACGGTTAGTGCAGTGCGGAGAGGCATTCGGTGAAGTACGGACGGGGCTGTGATGCGCCCAACAGATTATGCGCAGCTATTCAATACAGTTTGGAATAAGTGAGGCCGCCGAGTGTAGAATCAAGTTCGCCAAGGATTGATAGTTAAATGATTAGCGGAAGTGAAATTGCACATCATAATTGAGAAAGACCAATAAGATAGTAAATCGCGTGGCCGGTGGGCTAGTGTCGTGATCCCGCACTGGAACAACATAATAGTGGATAGTGGCCAACAGACATCTGTGCGAAGCCAAGAAAGATCACTGAAAGGATTAGAATAGCCGACGAACATTAATCTCGCATCGTTCGTTCCCGTATTTGTGAGACATTTTTCACACCGGCTGGGGCGGACCCCGGCGAAATCATCAGCCGTTACGTTGGGCCGGAGGTGATGGTCGCCGAGGGAGGGCGAATCCCCGACGGGCTTCGGGGCGAACCGAAGCTGGCCGAAGCCACCCACGCCGTTGCAACGACGGCCCGGACGCATCCGGAGGGATCAGATGGTTTGTTTTTAAATGTCGATGTAGTATATGCATTGGAGTTGATCGGCGCGCTTGTTTTCAAGACCTAAGCATTACTATTTGTAAATATTATTTGTGAGGTGTATTCTTTGGTTATTAAAACGTTTAAATGTATAAAAGAGTTTATAACAATTCTATTCCTATGTTGCGCCAATTCCCAGAGACCCATTCACGAAAAGGTACCTGTCCCTTGCATAATATTATCGTCGTGAAAGTACATCTTCCCAGGTACGTCACATTAGTTATATAGAAATTAAAGTTAAATGTAATAATAATAATAATAATTATTATTATTATTATTATTATTATTATTATTATTATTATTATTATTATTATTATTATTATTTTTAATCGTAAGGGATTATTTGCGGGGAGACTTCCCTTAGGCAGTTGCTCCGCTTACATGTTTTTCGACCAAGGCATCCTTAGAAGCCAACCCCGACGCGGGCCTGGGGACATTATCGAGCAGGCGCACCTCGCGGGCGATCCCCTGGTATTTGACTTATTTTCTCCGCCAGATGTCACTCTCAGTTAATTATAACTGACCTGTCTGGTTAGGGGAAAGTGGGATGTTGTCGGAGGCATTTATTTTTCCGGGCATACCGCCAGGGTTCTTTTACATGCCACAAGTGTGACAGGGGTTCTGTAGATTTTCGACCCTTGGAAAACTCGAACACTTTGACCGGAATGGAACCCATGCACTGGGGGTTCAGAGGCGAGTAAGCCAACCCCACTCACGGAGGCCCCTTCCATTATATTATTAATTTCATCACTCTCATTGTCAGAGATATGATGTGGAGAACGTCACTTAAAAAAACAACTTTATAATCATTTCGTAAACTGGAAAGAAAACATGTTGCGTTTTAAAGCAGAACACCAATTAACAGCATTAAACAATGATCAATTGCATTAGATTACTCGTCAATTCTGAAGATTGAAGCAAGGTGCATTAATGGTGTGCAAGTTCGCATTAAAAACGTGTCCCAACTGGGCGTAGCATGATATTGGGAGCACACTGTCGGATCCACATGAGGCTACGTGGTACGCGAAAGTGCATTTATTTGAGAAGACCCAGGCCGTATTGCACTCCAGAGGAGCTCAAAAGAAAGGTGTGAAACACTTGTAGATCGATGTAATATTGGAAATAACCAACCTCGGGCTCCAACCTCGGGTTCCAACCTCGGGTTCCAACCTCGGGTTCCAACCTCGGGTTCCAACCTCGGGTTCCAACTTCGCGTTCCAACTTCGCGTTCCAACCTCGGGTTCCAACCTCGGGTTCCAACCTCGGGTTCCAACATCGGCTTTCTCTAACTCTGCGTTGGGCTCGGCGCGGCCTGCTTATAAGGCCTTGAGGGCAGCACTGCGAGTCAAGGCCCGTAGGGAGCTAATAGGGAGTTTTCGCACTCACGAACGTTAAAGCAATCGAAACCACTATCGATCTTCTGCGCATGCACAGTTCAATTGTTTTTGTGCATTGTTTGCGTGCGATTCTTCTTTATCTTCCGTCCTCTGGGGTACACAAAGTGTAATTTCGAGCAACTAGCTCGTAAAAATTAATACCTTGGAAACTATTTCACATAACTCAATGAAATTTGATATGCGTATCTCTTATAACGTATTCTTTAAGTACGTGAAGTTCCAAAACGATACTTTTATTATTTCAACAATTTTTAATTAAATTGCATACGAAATATGGAAATATGCCGAATTGTAGACACGTTTTATAAAGAATAAAGTTTCTATATCGTACTTGAAGGCATGACAAGAATAACACGACTATCAAAATTAACGACTTCGTTAACCAAGGATGAGTAGAGTTCCAGGAAACGTTCAAGTGTTCTTTTGTACTTCACCCATCGAGAGCTTATTTGAGCACAAAATACTACATAAATGGTAAATATCATCTGAGCTGTCTTGTAAACAAAGCTTTTTTTGCAATGAATCGATATACTTCCACATTCCGCGATGCACTAGCAGAACCTCGCAAAACGGCAAACAAATTGCGTCTTCGGATGGCCTGCATCGTTTCTGAAAAATATTATTTTCTGGGATTGGAGCAATTACGGGCAGTCAGAACTAACTGTATCTTGTAAATGAATAATAAAGCAAAATAAACGAGCCAGCTTCCCGCTGTAACTTCGAGTAAAGTTTTTTATACATTTCGGCAAAAAGAAAGTCAAAAAATCTTTTGGATATGTTACTATCTTATATTCAAATGCGTTTAATGATGTGTTCTGCAATCAGAACAAGAAATGCGAAAGTTTCACAGTGAAGTACGTACCTTACAGTATGATGTTCAGCAAAGACATGAATACCCTTGCAGTGAAAAGGCGCAGCGGGCAGTGACCTTCTCCGAACTCCAACAACCGAAGGGTTTCAGGGCGCTAATGCGATCCCAAACATTAAACAAACTGTGTTGCAAGATGCTCTGGGTATTGGAGAATAGTGTGAGCAATAGTAGTATAAGACGTGGGTCGAAACATGATTTTTTACGTGCTAGATGCCTGAAATTACACACTGTGGGGTGGCGGAACGGTGAGGCCTTTCCCCTATTGGTTGGGCCATTCGCCGTTCGCCTGCTGTTGCCGCTGGTGGGGAGCTGCGCCTGGTGGGGCGTTGCGGAAACAGCCAGTGCCAGCCGTGGCGCGTTGAGAGAGCCTCGTCGTGGGCCACTACGGGCGCCCTCCAGTCGACTCGCCGTCCGTGACAAAAATCAACCCACTGTGTTCCGCGTCCCTTTCCTCGATCTCCGGTCTCCCTCACTCCTTCACTATACGCCCCTGGCGACAGTACCGCACCTTGCCTTTCCATGTGGACCAGCCCCGTTCCTTTGTCACCCACTGTGGCTTCTCTACTCCCTCCCCACATTATTTCAAACCGCCTCACTTCACTCCACTCCCAATCCCCTTGTCAAGGGCACTACCCACACTGTTTGAAATGACCCGGCTTCCCTATGTCCTACCCTATGTTCTATACTATTTGAATTAGCAACGCAACCTTACATCGCCCTTCGCCGCCCCTCGTCACCCTACGCCGCTTCACTCCGTCCCATTTCGTCCAACGCCGCAACTAAAGACGCGTGTAATCTTTCAGGCTTCGAGTGAACGTCGAACTCAAATGGGTGTCGCATTTTAATAACGCTGAAATGGAAAATGTTTCGGGTGTTTCATTTCATTTTTACATAAAAATATGTTTGCGTTTTCTTTCGTTCTCTCTCTTCCGAGAGGAAGACGCGCTCTCTCGATCTCGCTCTCTCATGCTCGCTCGTCCTCGCTCCCTCTCCCTCATTCTTTCCCTTCCTTCCTCTCGGCCTCTCTCGCTGTCGGCTCTCTCTCGTTGTCTCTCGTTCTCTTGCTCTCTCTTTCTCTCTCGTTCTCTCTCGTTCTCTCACTCTCTCTCGTTCTCCCACTCTCTCTCGTTCTCCCACTCTCTCTCGTTCTCTCGCTCTCTCTCGTTCTCTCGCTCTCTCTCTCGTCCTATCACTCTCTCTCGTTATTTCTCTCTCTCTCGTTCTCTCTCTCTCTCTCTCTCTCTCTCATTCTCTCACCGTATTTGGCTCTGGTTCTTTTCTAGAATTGTTTGTTGTTTGCTTTACTTGAGAGAAGAGCAAAGTGATCAACAAAAATACGATAAAATTTAAAGAAATTTTAGTATGACCATGATCAGTCCTCGTTTGCGAAATATTTTTTCTCCTAATGCAATTCCCACTGTTATTTATTCACATACAATGTTTTTCTTATCTGTTATTTCTGCCTCTCTGTATCTAACAAGACAAAGGTCCGTGGCATGCCACAATCATATTGTTTTTGAAAACGCGTTTGTTTTAAACAAACTTCACTTCTTCATGTAGGTTTAGCAACCTTGGTACTATTGTCGTGTTAATACGGATGGTAGGAGTTATACCGAACATATTTGCAATGAAAGAGAAGAATACATGGAATGCAATGCCACCCAAGAGCCAATTTCAATGAAAATTTAAATAGATATATTTGTTTTCATATAGACCGTGCTTCGTTGGGTGAAGTGAGATTTTAGCTGATGGCTGACGTGATAGTAGGATATAAGTTGCTACAGCACGCCTGCTCCCGCGGGCGTTCTGCATTTACGAGCCAGCCGTCTGCCCGCGAGAGCTGCTAAAGTGCAAGATGTTGTGAATAGTCAGATTTTGGGGGAGGGGAGATGATAGAGTGAGGTCAACTTGGCACGTAGATTGAATGTTTGGGCGTTCAATGCAATGATCCATGCTGTGATATAATTTGTGCACATATTTAAATGGGTAATTGACAGTATTTTTTGCTACAAGGATCGTATTTCACTGTTTATGTTCTTGTGTGCACTGCTACAGTTTTAATTATTTCACTTTATGCTCATTGTAACTCAAGCAATATTTTAAAAATGTCCTCCTTTAAAAATTCATTATGTAATTATAATTAACAATAATTTACTATTTAATAGGGTCTAATTGATATTTTACCAAACATGTCATAATCTCCAAATTATAGCAATACGGAAGAAATTGAGAGCGGTCTCTCATATTGGAATTGATATAAAAATGAAATATAGGCATTTCCAAGAAGAGTAATGATTGTCAGCACATATATTTGTGACCATGTCCCCTCATTATGAAGCTGAATAAGAGATAGCAACGAGCAGAATTCTTTTAAGATATTTTACGTGCAATCATGACATTATTATGAGTTTTGTTAACTATAGTGCAAAATGCGTCATCTTTTTATACGATTATGAATAAATAGTATTCGTCAGAAATTAGAGAAGAAAGTAATTATGATTTTCTAAGAATAAGATATTTTAAGCTTTGATAGACCCATCTTAATCAATTAAACATAGGTAATAAAAAAGATTACTCTCCCCATCAAACAAAAATTATTCAATACTACAATATGGTATTTAAAAGCATGCTAAATTTGTGAACTTGTAAATTTAGTACACAAAGAAAATTACATTATCAATCAAATATAATAATGGTGCCCAAATCAAATATATACGTCTAATTCGTTTTAGGTTTACATTGTAATACATCGACATCAAACATTTTCGAAATAAAAAGTAATGAAACTTGAACTGTATGTAATAGTTCGTCGCAATTTCTCTTTCAATTTACGCGCTACGGTTCGAATGGAACATTCGCATTTGCGGTCCCCACTCCTCGAACGAGTCATATCCCCACCCTTCGACGCGGCCCGGGTATGCGCTCAAGTTGCTCGCGCGCTGCTCCCGAGGTCAATTAAAGTGCAAAATGCTGTGCAGGCTTATGCTATAGAATATTACATAACCATTAGAAATATGAGAATATATGTGTTGTTGTGTTACCGGTAGTTTGAGTACCCACTATAATGCAAACAAAAATAATCAGGTGCTAAAGTCTATAAATTTTCTTAAGTATTTTTAAATAAAAATTCGCTGTTTATTGTGTTCTGCCACGAATAATTTTCGGTGTCGCCTACGGGGGAAGACAGCAGCCGTAAAAGGTGTACATGACTTCTTAAGGAACGAATTAATCGCAGGCGATAAACAGGTACTTGAACACCATATTATTAACCCTTAAGAAGCGTCTTCAACACTCTTCATACGAATTTTTTTATTACGAGTTGTCATATGTTAATACTTTTCATTACAATAGAGTATCTGAAATTTTGAAAAAAAAATTACAAATTTATATTTAAAATTTTTGAAACAACTGCCCGTTTACTTTTTCTTTTTGTTCATTTCTCTTGTTTTCCTCGCTCGTCTTCCTTTTCCATGCATTCCGTCCACAGTCCCAACTAATTTGCATTCGCGCGTCGACTTCCTGTTAAGACAGAGGGCGCGAGGGTGAGACGGCTCGGGTTCGTTGTGGAGAAATCTGTCGTAGCGTACACAAATTGTGCACGTCGCGTTCGCAGGCAACAAAAAACACCTCTCCACCCGGCACTCGTTTGATGGTCTCCAATTAAAGGGTCGGAAGTTTCGCGCGACTGGTTCAGCAACCTTTCCGGGCAATGGCGCCCCTCCCACATGCGCACTTGCTTCTACCCCCGCTCCCCCTCCGTCCCGCTCTCACTAGCGCTTTCGCCTTCGCTCCACAGCCGCTCCCAGACACATCTCCCGCTCTCACACGTTCCAATCCCTTTCCCTGCTCGCACCCCCGCTCTACCCTTCACTTGCTCCCGCTTTTGCCCTGCATCCCACCTGCTCCCATTCTTGCCCTTCCTGTCCCTGCCTCCCACCGTCGATGACAGCGCTTCTCCACACCCGCTCCCACCCCTCTTCGCGCCGCACTCTACTTACGCGAACGTTCTCACCCAAGCTCCTCTTCTATTTGCTGCCGCTCGTGCTCCTACCCCAGCCTCCCTGCCCAGTAGCCGCCGCCCCCGTCGTCAAGCAGTTCGCTTTCCACCTCTCGATATCGGGGGTTGAATCCCAGTACAACCCCGTGAATCTTGTAATGGTCAAAGGGAATTCGCTATTGGGTTTGAGGGCGTTCTCCCGTCACCTGCTTCTCCTTTCACTATCACTCCATCATTTGTAGCTTATCATCATTATACATGAGCCTTATATCGTGCTACTCAACTAAGAACGTCTGAAAAGGTCACGGAGTGAGGATCATAACAAAGAATTAAAAAGCTCATTCAACTGCAGGATCACTCGCCATCCGTCGACAAGTCTACCGTGACCTTACGTCGTAAACAACTCATTCACACCTTTGCCCGCACGACCTTTCCCATGTACCGCAAACTCAGGTTTGGAAACGGGAACTAATATTTTCTTTTCTAGTTTTTCGTGTTTCATCTTTTGTTTGGTTGCGTATGAACGTAAGATACTTACGTTCATCATCATCATCATCATCACCATAATAATAATAATAATAATAATAATAATAATAATAAAAAATAGGTTTAATTTGTATTTGTAACATTATACTCACTAATAGGATAACTACATATTTTTTGTATTTTTGTTTTTGGAAATTATTGCAATTTTCCGCCGCTTTGCTCCCAATTTGTCTATCTCCACACTGCATCGCATCGAAGATTGCCTACCTCTCCTCCCACTGAACGGCACCCACAGCTTGTTCATCTTCCCCTCTCCCCGCTTCCGATTCCCCGTCACCTGCCCCATCCCTCCCTTCCCTCCTCGCCCTCCCCTCCCGTCCCGTCCCGTCCCGTCCCGTCCCCTCCCCTCCCCTCCCCTGTCGTTCCACCGTGTTTGACATATCACCGGACCAACTGCCGCGTCAGTGTTAAAAGCGGTGTGTTCGTCGGTCCCAAAGAGGCAGCCGAAGGTCGTGTGTATTGTAGTTACGAATAGGAGCTATGAAAGTTATTACACTCCATGTTTGGAAGTGAATTGTGGTTTCATTTCACAATTCACGTCCCTCGAATTAGCGGTGGAGGCCAAAAATGCCGGGCGAGTGGATCGGACAGATATGGAGCGGCGTGATAAGCGTCGCACCCCCTCCCGTTGCTGGGCGTGCGCGTTGGGCGTTAGAAGCTGTTAGGTCTGCCGTTCGACTCCCGCCCAATGCAAGAACGTTGGCACAAGGGATCCGTACGAATTGATCACAGCGAACAAAGAAGGTGTTTAAGTTTTTATTTGACTGAAGTTATTAGAGAAGTGCACAGCCGAGATTGCTGAGGCCCAAGGGCCGTAGCTCCCAAGATTCCAAGGGTTGCGGGTTCGAATTACGCCTCGGGAATGGATTTTTGTGTTGTCATTTCGTGTTCTCTCTACAGTTACCATTCATGATGGTCGCTGTATGACCTAGAAGTTTAAAAGTGTCGTTTAAGAAGGGCACGATATGTCGCAATCATGTGGGAGTTTATTGAACGTGAACATTATGCATTTCATTAAATTATTTTTATCCTTTTAGTTGAAAAATCAGTTCTAACAGTGTGACTTTTGTGAGGAGGGGAGAATACAAACGTTTCATTCAGGTGCTCAGTGATAATAACCATGCAGTTTATATTTATTTTTTAAATGCATTGTGTAGGCCGACATAAATATTTAATCTCGAGAGTTTGATTGACTTAAGATGAGAACGTACGTTGAAGATTTTATCTTCATGCAATGAAATGCATATTAATTGCATATCGGTGCCAGTCCGGACCTCTTTCTCTGTGTGCAATGGCTGCAGCGTGTAAGGCGATTTTACAGGAGAATTGGCGCGGGACTTTCTGCTTTGCGCGTTCCACGCTTGCGACGGCGGAGGCGGCCGCGGTGACGAAGCCACACGCTTCGACAAGAATATGGGAGGCTGCAAAGCCTTTCAAAATTTAAAAAAAGGATGTTTTTAGGAATGTTTTATTGCTTTTCATCTTCTTTATCGTGATAAATAGTAGAGAGATATGCGTTAGAACACATTAAAAACATGATTTTTATAACTATGTACAAATCTGTTAATTTGCATTTAAAAATCTCTGAATGTTTTTACATTAAATTTATATTTCTAAAATAAAATGCCGACAATAGAGCATTTAGTATTTGTAATAAGGATATACCTACTACTTTCTTGGAAAGAAGTAATTGCACACGTGTTTAATTTGTTAAGAAGTTTTTTTTCTTCAAGTAAATGTATGAAACTTTCTAGGTAGCAAGAGATTGAAATAATATGAATGCTGATGAGAACAAAAAATTATACTACCTCACAACACGTGCGTATTCAGACGAAAAATCGGCGATTTCTGCTGCAGCATTACAATACTTCCTCTTTACTACATACGAAGACGAGAAAGTAATTTTGAAATATCTGTAATGGATGTTGATAGGCGGAGCAAAAGAACACGAGAAACCTGTTTAAAGCTAACATCGTGCCCAATAACATTGGCCTATATTTAAATCCAGGAGTGGCAAATGTGTGTTACAGCTTCTACAGCGCGGAGTGCTACATCGACCTATGCGCACTTGAAGATCGTTTGCAACTTGTACATTGAACCGCACTCCACTCCCTTCACACACCCCTCCCTCCACACTCCCCTCCACCCCGACCATCCGCCCTCTCTCCCACCGAGCCGCCGTTTCTAGTTTTTTAGCCAGGCTATTGAACTACGTGATATGAGAGTGGCTTGAGTGACTTTCGCCGTTTCTATATAAGGGCGTGTTTGCGGATGAAAACAAGAAGTGCATTTTTACGAGTGTGAATTTCCTCTCCCGCTCCCCGTTTCGTTTGTCCTCGTTTTAAGGGAGTGCTTCCCGCGCTTCTGCAGATGATTGACACGCGCTTCCCGGACTTGTTTTTGTGATCCGCTTTCATCACAAGGGAGGATGGGGAAGGAAGGAGACGGGGCGAGGAAAACAAGGTTTCCAACGGCAGCGTCTCAGGCACGTTCAACGATGTCTCTTCCGAACGATTTAATGCAGTATATTTTTAGACGTTCTGTATAGTTAAAGTTGAGATTATAGCCCCAGCGGTACTCGTGAAAATATTTATTTCGTCGTTGTTACATGCAGGTTACAAATATATGAAATGTATTGAAAAGGTGGGTCTGAAATGTATTCTCACGAGAGTACCCATGTAATTAGTGGAGTCACTGACAATTTTTTTTTTCCTGTAATGTTTCTGTAATATTCTCATTGTTCTCAATATGGACTTGTTTGTCGGGTATATTGTGAGTTAACGTGAATCAACGTCACTTGTCGTTTTCTTTATATTCGTAAGAGATGACAATAGAATGGAGCAGAAATTGTGAAACGAGAGAAACAATTTGCAGCAAGAAAAGGAAATATGGCTGCGGAAAAACAACGAGAGTGAGAAGTTGGCCAGAGTAGACACTTCAAATAACATGTAGTAAATATCATGTGTTATCAAAAAGCGTTGCCCTGAGAACAATTTTCAAAACGTTACATAAAAATGTAGTGTGATCTTATACGCTACATGTTTGGCAGTGTTTACACGCATGTGTTCTGAAGAAAATTAATGCGAATTTTTTAAAAAATAGTTTGTTAATGATTGAAGTACGGTGACCGTCTCTACACCATAGTATTCGTCCTCTCAGGACCAGGTAACATTTATTTTATTTTTTTCAAAATATATTTTCATTCTGTATTATAACACTGTGAATACTCTGGAGGAATTGCATGAATAAATTAGTTTATGATAATAAATCAACGTTTTTAACAATTCAAATTATAAATTCCGTGGTGGTAGCAGATATCTTGTGGTAATCCATAATATGGGAAAGGAAATAATCTCCACAAAAGTCTTAATAACTTTTATTAATAATTTTCCTTAGTTAACTTTCGGTAAAACTCTTTTCCCAGCCTCAGTTGATCTTGCCCAAGCAACGTGGATCTCCCATGAATGTTCACAACACGGTCAAAAAATGTGAAAACGGCAAAACATGCTGGTTACAGCTAGGTGGCAGCCGTGATTTGGAATGGGAGAAGAGGAAGCCTACCAATTTGTAGGTTGAGGACGAGAAAAGTGTTTTCCCGAATGTTAACTCTGGAAAGTGTTTAATAAAAATTATTAAAACTTTTGTGGAGATTATTTCCTTTACCATATTAATTCAAATTATATAAATAATTTGTTGTTACAATATTGTTTCTAGCCTCGGAAGTTGTAGAGATAAACGCACGTTTGTGTTTAAATGAGAATCTTAATGCAGTTTCAGTATTATCATAGTCTGTCTATTGCGTTTCCCGTGCTCGCTGAGCAGCGAGCACTGTCGGTCCAGTCAACGCGCAGCAAAGTCCAGTCGATGACTCCTGAATCGAATAAACGCAGACATTGGGCTTCATCGAAAATACCGAGGGTTGTCGATTTTCGATGCGTCTCAGGTTCTCTGCGTTCTCATCCCAGTCCCCACCCCGACCCTGCCTTCCCTTGCTGCTCGGTCTCCTCCCCGCTCGCCACTCCCCGCGGCCAGCGACGCCCCGCTACACCCCGCGCGCTTTCGTTCAAACCAATCCACTCCGTTTAAACCGACGTTAATCCCATTTGACCGCGCCGGCGAGCGGGGATGCAGGGCGGGGCGCGGTGAGGAGGGGCGGGGCGGCATGTGGTGGACGCCGGCTGGAGGCAGGTGCGGGGTGCAGGGGCGAAGGAGTGGGAGCAGTAGGGGCGGAGATATGCCCTGAGCGAGAGCGGAGATGGTTGTGGTCCAGACGGTGCATGGAGCCATGGCGGCAGCGTGGTGAGAGCGGAGGAGGGGCGCAGATCCCATTATGTCACTCTTCGATGACTCGCAAAACGGCTATCAGCGGCGGAGCACTCAATATCGCGGCGCCTAGCAATATTTCGACTGACTGGTTTCGGGTCATGAATTGTGTCCATTCACTTAATGATTAACGCGTATGTTATCTGTGGAGTGAATTTGATCAAAATCGTTTTCGGAAGTTCAGATGTATTTTACTTATATTGTACTGATAAAAATGTATACAAAGACTCTAATTTTGACTACGTAGGATGGCTATGTACTGTAGCCCTCACAGATACTGTTCAGATGAGGGAAAATGTCTACAGTGCTACAATAATTTCCTGTTTTTCCCGTAACTTAATTACGTGTTTATGCAGTATCTACTTTGATTATTCCAGAAGAGGGTACAATGTGGCAAAATCCAAATATTACTATAATCGGCTAGTTTTGACTGATTATTATTATTATTATTATTATTATTATTATTATTATTATTATTATTATTATTATTATAGGCACAGGCCCTTTCACTATCTGTGTAATATCAGCTTTAAAAAAATAGTTTTTGTATCCATCTAAAAACATTGCAGGGGTATTTCTTATTTACTAAAGTAAAAATATTATCTTATATTTGCAAAAATTCTTTCACCACAAATTTGTAGTAAAATTAAAAACTACATAATGTAAATAAACGTCAATTACAGTGGTGTGAGCACAGCAGTTGTAAAGCGACCTTCAATATTTATTATTATTATTATTATTATTATTATTATTATTATTATTATTATTATTATTATTAATTTGTAGTATTAATTATTATTCATTATTATTAATAATAATATAATGATGAAGATCATTACCATCAGTGTCGATCTTGCATTAATCTATTGGTAATAATAATTAATAAGTGTTTTCATTTAGAAGACTTGAACACATAAAACACTTCAATCGACAGTAGCTCTAAAGAAAATTTTTAACGTACGTCAAGATATCTGAGCTTAATAATTCGCGTTCACAGCGGCGCTGATCATGTTGGATATACTACGGAGAAGGTTTGCAAAGCTCTTCATTTCTCTATGTGCGTATTACGATAAGCCGCACCGAAACATGAACATTTTTGTATTTACATTCAGTCATTATGTGTCCTGTAAAGGGCAAGTGGCCTTGGCGCCGTTAGATTCCAGGGTTTTTAGTCGGTCACCTAACCAGCAACTCTCGATGTCTCGAATTCGCTTAACCTCCGTGACTTCACGTAGTTAACGAATTCAGCTAGTGAAGCAGGTTCCGCCTTCAATAAAACCATCCCGGAATTTGTCTGTATGACAAAGGGAAACTCTGAAAACACTAGTGAGGATAGCCAAATCGTGGATTGAAGTCAGGACTCCCGAAGGCCTATCGTTCTCACGACTTCATTCAAGCAGTTGAGAATACAATTCCAGTATTTTCTAATTTATTCATTCATTGTAATGCCCAACATATAATCAGTAAATAGATCATGAGATGGAAAAAAACGTTGCTATGTATTACAATGCTCTAAGAATGAACTAATTGTATTGCAAAATTTTCCAGGAATGACTTACATTTCATCTTTTACGTATTCATTAATGCTAGGATCAAAATATCGACTTTTATTTACATTTCCGATTTATTTCCTGTATGTAAATTACATATATTTTTGCCGTAGTTTATCAAATGAATATAAAAGCCAGTATAATGAAGGTTCGCACCAATTGTGGAAAAATGTGTCATACAAAAGAAACATTTCGTCCGAGGTGACTGTTCTTTCCCAGGACCCTCGTACATTTACCAGCTTGTTAATGAACCGTGGGACAACCTACCATTTGGGTTTGATTTATCGCTATTTTGCTGCCTATAGACTCGGCTGCTTTGAATGCAAGAGTTCGGGTTCTTGGAAGCATATTCTCAGGATAGGTCGGAGGTCAGCGATGAACTTGTGTAAACGAGCACAAACATTGGAGATGTGGTCAACATGTCACAATAACTTGAGGTATCATTTGTAGAACATAAATTATGAATACAAAATACAATACGTGTTTACCGTACATTTTATGACACCAATGTTTGTTTTTGTGTGATACTAATCAGTTTTGTTCCATGTCTCGCTATCCATACATTTGATTTATTGAGTAGAATTAAGGATAGATATCATTTCCAAGATGGTGCACAAATATACATTCTATTATATAACTATGAACATGCATTTTATTAGCAACATACGGCAGTAAAATTTAGTATATTGTAAACAAGAATAGAAGCTGCGAAATATTCTTATATTATTCGCAAAGTGTAACTTCATGGAATTAAATAATTAATAGAAGGCAAAACTCAGAAATCGGTTTTACTCGTATATTATGTGTTCAATTGGTCTGTAAAGGGAATAGCTAGGTACAAGTGAGGCGCTCAAAATAATAATGGCAGATCCCAACCGAAATTTGTTGAAAAAAATCCCAAACGACTTTTTTGAAGGTGGAATTTGAAGTGTCCGCATATCTCAATTCAGTTGCTATTTCAGCATATGTTAGGTATATGGCAGGAGTTTGCTGTAGTACTTCTAACTGAAAATGCGGAGTCGGTTGGGATTTTCCTAAAATTTATTATCCTGAGAGTGTCATCTAAGGAAAACATATGGAAAGGCAACGATATGATGTAGGCATGACCCCCACAAAAACTCCATTTGCTTTCTTTCAGTTAAAAATAATGCATAACGGCCATCGAAGAATAGAGAGTGAAAATGAAGTATAAAATGAGAAATAATAAGTATGATATCCTCTTTGCCTACTCTAACAATACAACAAAAATGTGGTTATGAAGATTTTGAAATGTCTTATTCCGTTTTCATGTCCGGCTAATAGCTGCCTTTTCTACTTTCTTTCTTTCATGATTCAGGTGATACTTTTTGTATTATAAATGCGCTAAATGATTGGTTTTCCACTCTGAAATTGAGTTTTTTATTTAATGCGAATCAACATTTTTTTGAGATAGTTCAAGACCAAACATTTCGACCAAGAAAAATATAATTTATGGGCTTTAATTTTTTGAGAAAATTATAAATTAAATTAAGAATAAAATAATTCCAAATGTAGCTTCACACTACTACCAAATGTTGAATTTTCTCAGTATTTGCATTATTTTCAGGTTTTCAAAAAGTTTCAATCCACCTAGAAGACATTTTGAAAATTAACTTTTAATAAACGAAGAAAATCGAGGCATATGCGTTGTTAACACGTTTTTACTCGTTTAAAATCTTTGTTTTAATCAGAAAAGTTTCGAAGTACAATTGATTGGTGGTTGCATTTATGTCCGATAAAACGAAACCGACGAAAAATACCAAGTAAATAGTAACTGAAAAAAGAAATTCCACTAAAAAACATAAAACATAATATGATTAAAAAGGAAAGTCATTAATATCTGAAGAGACGTTAGTACTAAGCGAATTATTCTAATATCCGTTCATTCATACAGGTAATCAATGGTTGTAATTAATTATGCATTTATTCTGATAAATTATTAGTGGCATTAGCAAAAGCAATAGTAACAACTATATTGTACACACAAGCGCTTCTGGCCTCGTATCAAAAGGTTCGCAAGCAAACAGCGTTGGCAAATCACCACAGCTCACCTCCAGACGCCGGCGAAGCTTACGAGATGCACGCGCTCCTAAGAGGAAAGACATACAAAAAATACAACTGGATTGCAGACTGCCGATGGGAACGAACGAGAGCGAATAATAGTTCAGAACATATTCATTGAATATGCGAATGGATTTCTGAATGAATGGATTAAAGCAGTGGCTATACAACACGAACGCAACACACCTAGAATCGCTGGTGGTATGGCGTAAATTGCAAGACGGACTAGTCGGCCAGCACAGTGTGTCGAGATATCACACACAAGATGTGAGAACTGCGGATGAAGATGAAACAGGCGTGAAAGCAAATTTGTGCGAACAAGAGGAACAAAATACTCAGCGGCAATTTATTTTGTCTACTCCAAAAATCCCTTTGGTTGACCGGAATTTGAACCATTCTACCCAGAAGCCTCCAGAGACCTTTAGCGAAAAGCCATCGTCTATACACAAGACGTTCATTTCGTCTTCGCCTCTGAAACTTTCTGCTTCCCCACCCACACCACGCAAGTTCTCTCCACTGCCGCAACCAGTCATAGTGGTTAGTGCCCACACCCTCACCCACGCCGTCGTC
Organism: Gryllus bimaculatus; assembly: GCA_017312745.1. Lineage (NCBI taxonomy): Eukaryota > Metazoa > Arthropoda > Insecta > Orthoptera > Gryllidae > Gryllus > Gryllus bimaculatus. The sequence goes on along the minus strand of BOPP01000050.1, from coordinate 2,216,141 downwards.
CTCGCCGTCATTGCGCAATTCGACAACGCGACCTTCGCCCTGGCCTGCCTCGCCCCTCCCCACGGCCCTCATGTTCCCACTTTCGCTTCCCTCGCTGACTTACTTATCACTGTCCTTATCACCCATCCCCGCAGCGCTGCGTGCTCGCCCGCCTGGACGTCTTCTACTGGTTTCGGTGGCTCAGGGCATCAATTGAAGTTACTGCAGTGTTTCTGACCAGCACGTCGTAAGGTTCGCGAGACAGCTAGATTGCGTTCAATCACTGCACATTATTTTTTACCCATCTAGGCGACGACAATCAATTTATCTAAAGCTACTCGTCCAAACTCAATGAAATTTTACACTGAGCTTACATTACGAACACTGATTATATTCTCAGTGCTTCGTAAATATATCTTTAATACTTCAGTGTATATAGTAATATATGAGTTTGAGTTAATGAATATATCAATTAATACCTCCCAATTTATTCATTTCATAACAATGCAGGTAATTTACTATCCTCTGGCTGTGAAGTTTCGCAATCTGGATATAAATGGAAAAATTGTCAATTTCTACGTATTATCAAGATATTGTTCCTAGTAGAAATTGCAGGCTTTCAGAAAATCATAGGCAACAGATTTTCTACGAAAGGCTCTCATACTTTGCCTCTGCAACATGTTAGACAGATACATTATGGTCGCAAAGGAGACGTATAACATCTTGAGAAGACACCCTAGTTTCTTTGGACGTTTCTGGATGCTAGAAGTAACAGGATCCGATGTTCCAAGCAACATGTTCAGCAAATCATGTTTTGAAGCTATTCTTGATGTCTTGCGGGTGTGAGATTCTCTAAAGCGTTAATATGTTTGACATGAGCTTCTTGTTCCTCTGTCAATATCTCTCGTATTCGGATATCACAAGATTTCATTATTTCAGCCCCATGTACAACACGTTTATGTGTCGTGGGAGACAGATTAAACCTTGGATACAAAGAAACGAACAAATCTTTAGTTTGTTTGGCATATTATTCGAATGCACTCTGTGAATATGCTTTCTGAAAGACAAATGCTTTCAGCGAGCCACCCCTCGTTTTGCAGCACAAATCGTTCTAAATACCTTCCATATTTTCCCCACTTTGTCTTCATTCTTGCTACGAATGAATGTAAAACATTCTTAATACTACGCTCAGCACCTCTTGAACGCTACTGGATGTTCTGTTTCTGCAGTGTAATTGTTAAGTTTAATACACTCGCTCTTTCTGTCGCTCCCTGCCATAGTTCTCGCGCCGCCAGACAGAACGCTCAGACACAGTAAATAATAAATATTTCTTAAACGCGCGAGAATATAAAACTATTATTTGTTCCGAGATGTATGCAGGTCGAAAACACGAAATATCTGGGTGCCTTTAAGTGCATGCATTAATCATATGCTTCGATGAAATTTGAATTAATAACTTTTTTATCATTTTTCTAGTATGATTTTAAAGCCCTATTGAAGGAAGCCTGCCCAACACAAGGAAAAGTGTTATATTCATTTGAAAGAACTTACATTGAACTTCAGAATTCATGGAACATATGAGACGCTAAAGAAAGCAGGAATCGAACACAGTAATTGAACTAAGATACACAACTGCGGTCGGCTTCTGTCACCGTCAGCGGAAGTCTATATTTAGTGCATCCCGCCACACCGACGGGTAGCACTGCGTCTTATCGCGCTATTATACGGGGAAAAGTTGACGCCAACTTCCGCAATTAAAACAGGCACTACACTTACGGTATTAATGAACTGATCTGTTGACACGCCCGGAGTCTAAATCAATCAACGACGTCTCCATTCTGGCAGTTCTCTCATGGGCACTATCCCGTCAAAAAATTTGCATCTATCGATGCAGTATGATTTGAAGCTTTTGCAATGCGTGGGACAATAAATGGAATTAAAAATTATCGAAATGGCGAAATTAAGAAATCGATTTTTGTCGCCTTAAAATGGGGAAATAGAACACAGTGTAGTATGGAGGAGAATTCTAGATCTCTGATCGGTAGTTTTCCGTGGTTTCTCCTACCAACACCAGACAAATGCCAGAGCAGTATCCGAACAAACGAACCACAGACCGCGCGCGATCTTTCCTTCGCATTCCTTGTCCGCTCATCACCCCCTTACTCACACTTACTCTTGAATGCCGTACTCTATCCTAGATGTCCTCCTGGTGGTGGGAGATACCTGCTTGGGGAAAAGCCTACGAGTAGGACTGCCTCTTATCGCGCCATCGTGCGGGGAAACGTTCACGCCACCTTCTGCAATTCAAACATGAACTACGCTTACGGGATTAACGAACTGAGCTGTTGACGCGCCCGCAGTCTCTAAATCAATCAACAACTTCTCCAGTCTGGCAGTTGTCATTATCCTCCACCACTCACCGTCATTCACATTGCCTTCTTAGTGCATTGTCGCCCTCGCCGTCACCGCGCCGTTCCCATGCCAGCTGTCTTCGCCGTTGTCACAGCCCTCGCCCCTCTTCCTGTCTTCGGCGCCCGGGCCGCGTGGGCCGTGC
>BOPP01000050.1:2181217-2203343 GCA_017312745.1 Gryllus bimaculatus | reverse complement strand
GGAACTGCCGACGGAACGCAATTGCGCGTTGTGCATGTTAGTATATGTGATATTGCTTGTACTGGCTGAGGTGGTGGACCCCGGCGAGCTCGTTGACCATTGCTTTGGGGGACTAGCGGAGTCAACCGCCGAGGGAGAGCGATTTTTCGACAAACTTCGGGGCGGACCGAAGTTTGCCGAACACTCCGCCGCCGTTGCCACGGCGGCCCCGATCGCCTCCATCCAGCCGGCGGTCATCGGAAGCCTCAAGGTAGCGTTACTTGTGCACGAATCACTAAAGGCCTTGCGCACTGCGTATTGTAAAGAATTTTTGTACATAGTGTTTCAATCATTAAACTTTTAATTGCACAATAGAGTTTCTTCGATCATTCTTCTGATGCAGCGTCAAACCCATGGAAGCCCATTCACGAGAATGTACCCGTCCTTTATATCATTTTATTTGTCGTGAGAGTACCGTTTCCCAGGTACGTCACAATATATATGGCAATCCTGATAGCTGCCGTGTTGGAGTGCCATGTCGATCTCGGATTCAAGGATCGCGGGATCGATTCCTGTGACCATGGGTGTGTTTGTGCATGTCTGTATATGTGTGCCTTTCATTCATTCTTCATTCTCACCATTATCCCATCTTTCATCCATCCCCCCAGGACGAGCAACCCTTGGAAAGAAAAATTGCATTCAGCATAGTGCTAATTCCCCCAAAAAGGAGTCAGGCACTTGACACAGGATAAATCTTACTGAGCGTCCAATTCACGACCAAAAAATATATCTATATCCATATTTTAGTAGAACGGGAAATAGAAAAATATATGGATCTAATATGGGGTATGAACATAAAATTTTCTCAGACAATGGAATTGCAATTGAAATGTATTTACAGTAATTATTATTATATCAATATTAACAGAGATCTTACATTACCGGGTACATGTTTTGAGTCACTAGTAGCAAATCCAATATCAAAAGTATTAAGGAACATTAACAATACCCCATGGAATAATCGAAAGGATGGCATTCATAGAGATATTAAAATACCAACAGTTAATGGCGATATAAAAAATTATAGTTGTAAATATTTGAAAAATTAGAATTTCACACCAATACTTTAGCAAAACATTTGTTAGATAACTGCTTGGAAATAAGACGTCTTATAGAATTTAAGCCTTTGAATGCGCCTTACAGATTTAGAAGTATTGTTATACATGTATCAGCTGTATTAATGGAGAGATAATAAAGCGTATTTTCTTCAGTCAATGTTAGTTATACGAGTCAACAATTTTACACACTGTTCACGTGCATGATCAGATCGTAAATAAACTTTTAATTAATAAATGTTTCTAGGCGTCGGTTACCTTTTCATCAGTATCTGTATGATGGGTAAAGGAAATTATATATGAAAAACGTATACATTATGTAAATGTAGACAATAATAGAGTTAAATAAATTAAAACTAAACTCTTATCGCAGCAAACTCATCAAAGCATGTAAACGGGAATATAAAATCCGTATTTAAAGTAAATACATTTTTCTTTCAGAAGATTATTAATTTTTACCCATCGAAATAAATAGAAATCTAAGAAGTTAAATTGTATGGTGTGTAAGTAGTGTACGTACTGATGGTAAGTATGGTGTGTAACCAGTGTGAGAAGGATTTGCTTGGAAGAATGTTTCTGAACTGTTTGAACTCTTCGCCGCCATCCTCACACAATTTAATGCTTTTTATGCAGCCTTGACTTTTAAAGTAGTGCCGTTAGTGTTTTATACTTTCTGGAGGTCGGTATTTAAAAAGCAGAAATGTGCGCATCGTTCAAGTTTAAAAATCGTGTTTTATAACATTTTCGCGTGTTCACTTCCGTGTAATTCGCTGAGAGATTTCTTTCTTTTAATAACTTTCGGGAGCAACGTCGATGTATTCTTATCCATTTGCATTATTAAGGAAGAAACACGCAATGGCCAATGGAACCGGCAGGCTTTGAATAAGCTTCACCCCAGGAGGAGATTCTTTTCTGTTCTTCCAATCTGTCCAGGAGATGAAGACTGGGAACGATCGATATTCATAAAGTGATATATTGCTCCAAGAAAGCTCAGCGAGCGTTGAGAAAAGGCAAATACTAAATTATAAAGGCTGCGCAGAATAACGGGCGATTTCAAAGACGTCTGCAATCTCGTTGCGTAGAGGTTGCAAAATTATCGTAACACGGCGTCATGATGAGGGCTTTATTGCTTTACTAAGACATTTTTTTTATTATTACTACCTCGAAATCTCTTGCCTTCCTTTTTCGATTGTCCTAGTTGCTATTTGGAAGGACTGTTCATTAAAACTTTTATCAACTCCTATCAATTGATACCTTGGGCGCCTTATAAAAACTTGCCAACCGTCTTGTTAAACTTTTTAATCCATATTCATTTTTTAACGATTTACGCATCTGAAGAAAAGCGTGGGGTTACTGACCATCAAAGAGAAAAATAATTTTTTCAACAATGATGTATTGTTAGTTTATATTTGTATCGAAAATTGAATAAAATATGCCTGTAACAAGTAAAGTGCAGTTTCCCTGATCCACTGAGCAATTCCTGCGATGGTCCCTTATCTTGCTTCTAAACACTTATGTGTATCGAGTCTGTGCACGTTTTGTTGAACTCCCCTTTTGCTAATTGGGATACTAATTGAGTCAGATGTATGAGTTATGAAAAAAATATGCTTACCGGTCCAATCAAGGCAACCTTCTGTAGTTAAATTTCGACTCCTCCTAACATACGACACGCTGCACGTCATCTGGTATGGCCGTTAGTCCTGTCATTGTAGTGAATGTATTATCCCGCGAGGTGCAAGTGTGCCTCCCCTCTCAGGCGTTAAGATACGGCGCAGTCCTCTACGGAGATTTGCGAGGGATTTTCTCCTCCAGTTATCTCCCTCCAGCAGCGCAGCGCTCCAGCCGGGACAAATTAAGACCCCGACGTGTGTAGTTGCGTAGCGCGTGTATGTGCAATTTAAAGAGGCCAAGGAAGGGGAAGGAAATATCGCGCACGGTTCTCGGCTCGTTTGCTAGTGGACTTCTCCGGCATTCGTCTGGTATTGATCGTTTGATTGATATTGATTGTTTGCAGAAACCACTACAAACTACTGATTAAAGAAGGCGGCCAGTAGAATTTCCTTAGAAACAGCGACTGAATCCGATCCAGCCGAGTAGCTAAGACTGAATCCGCCAGCGTTGGGACTCGAATCCGAGGACCTTCCAGTCAGAATCTCTGCAAACACAGTGGCACTGCTGACTCTGAGCTACCACATTCACTGATTCACGACTGTCTATTTGCGAAGCACAATGGCCACAATGGTCTTTCGGAGAAAAAACTGAACAAAATTCACGCGAATGGTAGGGCGCCCAGGTAACCTAAGGACAGTCCGTTAAACCACGGAATAGTGAACTCGTTAGAAAGGAGCATACGTCGTTGATGCGCATTATCCAAACAGCCGTTACGGTATGGGTATGGTAAGAGTATAGCTAAGGGCGAGTTACTATTTTGTTAGCAATGAAGAAAGTTCATACTTGCAATTCGTTACCCAATGCAAAAAAGTTTTTCTATAACTCGGAAACGAAAAAGTCTTTTTTTTCAAATATTGCTATTCTTGCGATTTTTAAAACGTATTTTTAAAATTTATTTTTATTTATTTATGTTAAACTTTTAATCATCTTTCAACTATTTATAGTTAAAATGACAGGAAGGGATTCTGGAACTCAAGAAAAGGTGCGCAGATACTAGTCTCCCCCACATGTCACATACAGTTTTTTATTTTGGCTAAATAAATCTAAGTCTAAATCTACGAAGCGTGGCGTACCTTCTGTGACATTTTAACATTAAATGGAATCGGCCAGTTGTGCCTAACTACGCGATGGTACCTAGCCGGTATCTGGTCGGTTCTACCTTTCGGATGTAATCTCGACTTTACACCGCTAGGCAAGTAGGAGGATTTGTGGATGTGCAGTAACTTTGCGTAACTTTTTTCGCCATGGACCTTATCATTATCGGCGCCATATATATAATTTGAGCTGAATAGTTGGCACGTGAAGAAGGCTCATACGGATGATCTCCAAGTGAGAGATGCCTAGTGATACTCGCCTTCTACAAGAAGAGGGATAAAGTGTAGCAGAAATTCGCAAAAGAGTGATCTAAGAAAACGATGTAAACTTTCAAACAAATGAGGAACGGTGTCTTCTGGATATATCTACATTTATGACAATGCCGACTCTCACAGTGCTGAAGTCACCTAACAACATCTGGGCAGATCAGTCGTGCTTGATTGTTCGACGTATAGACGGACTTAGAGGCGAGTGTTTTTCGCCGCTTTGACGAAAAAAAGGGAAAAACAGAAATAGAAAGAAAAAACCGACTCGGAGGCTAAAACTTCCTGACCAATGAAAAGGTTCAAAGGGAAGTTCAGGCCCATCTCCCATCACAATGTCGGCAATATCCGGCGAAAGGCGAATGGAAAAGCTTGTTCACAGATATGACAACGATTAAGTGGACGACGACGACAATGAAGTGGAACAGTAACAATTTTTTATGTACCTATCGGTAATAAATTCCATTTTTTACACTTCTCTTTTTATTATGGTCTCTCGGAGGTTGAAAAAGCGACTCCCGTACAAATTCGCGTCAGCTTTCGCATGTATTTTGCAGACATTAAATTATGACCACTTACTTTTCTTAAATATATTCTACATTGTTTAGAGGGAGCTACATTTACTAAATATTCAATGCTTTAGTATCCCCATTATTATTAAAATGGCAGGTTATTGTAAAATAACCTGCCATTTTGCTCCTCCTCTACAACGCATTAAACTTACAATTTTCCCTCTGGCGGAAAACGATTTCTGTGTATCTCCTTTCCGATACATAAAGATTCAACTGCTGTTTTTTGCGTGACAGGCAGATTCAATCATTAACAACGGTTATCGTTCCCAATCTGTGCTTTTCCACCACGAGTTCAAACCCTGTAGCTTCTACACTGTTCCACCACTGTAGCTTCTAAAAGAGGCAATTCACGTGAAATTTCTTTCCCTTTTTCCAGCGAATGTTTACGCGATATATATTTATCTGGGGGGAGGGTAATGCATTTTATAATTCGCTGAAATATTTCCGCACTTCGTAAAATATTTATGTAAAAGCGGGTTGGCGACTGAGAGCTATATTTCAACACGTGGCGTGAGTGGGCGGGCACAAGCGGGCCTGACGTGATTTGTTATGTATTAATGCAGTGTCAGTTGGCACTGGGGCAACCTGGGGCGAGTCGGCTTGGGCGGCCGTGATGGGACAAGCTCACCGCGTCCCTTCTCAACCAGTAAGTAGTGCCTTTGACGTTCTGCGCAGTTGTTCAGCCGAAGCACGTCGTAATGTAACAGCTGTATATTTGTGACATGTGGTCAGGCGGAAGAGCGGGCCTGATGCCCAGTGACCTGAGCCTCGCCATATTAATAAAGGCATATTATTATTAATTATTATTATTATTATTATTATTATTATTATTATTATATTATTATTATTATTATTATATTATTATTATATTATTATTAATGTCGTTCTAGAAAATGTTTTAAAATATTTCTTTTCGGTACAGAAATTAACATTTTTGGAAGTCAATCTTGATGAGAAACATTTCGAATTCATCACTAGTCAACCAAATTATCCCTAATACGCTCGATATACAGGAATAACTGACAGTTTTAAGATCTTTTCACATGTGAAGGATCGCGCGATGTTAACACGGAATTGGTCTGCCACTTCAGAAACGGACACGAGTTTTCAAAGTATCGCATTAACAGACATCAGGCAAGTTGGTGCAGTGAGCGTAGCTCAAACAGTGTCAATGCATTCTCGATGTTTCCAAATATAGGTGTAGAGGAACTAGCGCTAATGGCAAATTTACTTTAACAGAAAACGGAGAGTCAAGAAGAAGAAAAAAGAGCTGTTTTGGAAGTATCTCTGAACTAGTTACAGAAAGAGGAGGAGAATTCTACATACTACGTAAAGAAATTGTAGACACTGAAGGCTTTTTCAAGTATTTTACAAGGAGTCACTGTGAATGCAGAATCCTAATAAAACATTAATATCATTGTTAGTAATATTATTGTTTCTTGATTTGAAAGTTAGTTTTATTGTTGAAAGTAGTTTTATTGTTGAGTTTTATTGTTAAGCTTACATAGTATTAAAAATAAAATTTTAGAATATAGCAATTTGATCCTGTAGTAGAATTATTGTGAATCATATAGTACCAGGTAAATTTCTAATTATAAAGTAGCGCACAGGAATCGTCATCCAGATGCATCGGACGATCACTGGAATGAGGGTGATTCTCTCTTATTAAATATATTTCTCCTATTACCTGGACAATTCAACAGTAATGTTAGATGCAATATCAAAATCTCAGTGACACTCCCGTGTTCGCTCTAACCGCATAGACGCTGAGACACGCACTGGTAAGTGACGCCACGCGCAGGCAGAAAATATTCTCGCCGAGATTGTCTACCGGAGTCACAGCGAAACACCGCGCGTACGCATGTAAGATGTGAATAAGGACATGGAAATTGCCTGCTGTTATTTTTGCCGTGCTGACCACATTACCTGCTAACCACGCGACCGGCCTGCAGATGTGACTGGACATTCACGCGTGCTTGTCTGCATCTCGTGTTAACGTAGCCCGAAGGCTCCCACTGACGCCCAGGTTTCAATGTCTCGTGTTCATAGCTCAGCGATCGCTTGAATGTGCTGCGGCGCTGTCCATCTGCTGCTCGCTTTTGTTTGATCGTAAGTCGTTTGTGCGGTCAGCTACCTACGTCGGAGAGGTTCGCATTCAGAAGATGTGAACAGACCTTCACCTTTATTTATTTTGATGCCAGTATCTAAGTGCTATAGCTTCTACCGGCTGAGGTGTCTCAGAGCAGCAACTGATGTCACCGCTGTGCCTCTGACCATGAGGTTCAAGAGTTCGCGTCCCGACGGTGGCAGGATTTCTAGACAGCTGGGACGAGACCAGGCGTTGTCAGGAGGAAAATTCTTGCGGCCGTCTGAAATAGTTGTTTTTTTTTTCTTTTCGTTTCCCGATCTTTCCTTTCCCCTCCTTGTCCTTGTTAGGTTATCGTAACGTTTAATTATGACTTAATTGATTATGGCCTTTATGCAATTATGGCAATAATGATTTAACTTTTTAAGTCTAAGGGGGCAGTGATTAATGATCAAATGAGTAGATTAGAGCGATAATGATGAAGAAGTGAATGACAGAATGAAATGCATATAGCACTTTGAGAAAATCTCGCGAGTGTCCTTTTTTCTCCAGAAATTTCATATGTATTGGCAGGGGATCGAAAGCGACCACGGCAGCAGGAGCGCGTGCCTGAAAATGCACAAGGACATGCTGACGAGAAAAAGTAGCAGGGCTGGAAACCGTTTGCTGGTGATGCTGGAGTGAGCAGGGTGGTTGCGGATCAACTATTCGGAGCCCCCGCCTTGCAAACCAAACACAAAGGCGCCGAAGACGCGAGCAGGCGGAAAGGCGATAAACCGCCAGCGCAGAGCGGCGGGCGGTGCCGGCGCCGGGGCACGCGACAGAGCGAGAGGGGCGCGGCGGCGAAGATTGAAGCGGAGCGCGGGCGCACGCGAGGGGGAGCGGCGGCGGGGAGGGCGGCGACCGGCGTGTTTGTGGCTGGCCGGGCTCGGACCGCGGTGCGCTACCTTTCATTACGACGAGTGGGGGGGGGGGGCTTTGTGCGCGCATGAACGAGAGGGCCGGTTGCTGCGCGGACGGGGAGAGGAGACGCGGCGGCGGGGAGGAGGGCTGCTGGGGAATGGTGTGATAGCGGGGAGAGGAAGAGGGGGTTCGAGAAGGGGTTCGGAGGGAGGACGGGGTGAACAGCAGGGGCGGATGGTAAGACTGCATAGGAGGGGAGGCGGGTTGGGCCGGAAAAGGGGTAACGCGGAGTTGGGAGAGCGGTGAGTGCGAAGGCGGGGAAATTGGCGAATTGAAGTAATACCGTCGTTCGTGGATATGGTACGATTAGCGGCGATGGTGAAAGGAGTACTATGAAACGGTTGAAATAGCGAGACATTGGCGGTTGCAATGGGGAATAGCGCCGTCTGTGTCGAAAGTGGCCATTGGTGATGGCCCGCGCGACAAGTGTCGGTAAACCGAGCTTTGGCGCTTGATGTGTAGGAGTGGCGGTGATACGGGCGGATGCTGGAAATGGTGGCGGCAAGGTCAACGGCCATGTCGGCCGCGACAGTGAAATGCCAACCGCAGGACGGATCCCACAGCGCCGAGACAATTCCGGCCTAACCGCGGCGCAGGCGGGAAAAGCAGGTGAGGTGTCTGCACCTGTGTGCTTTTTGTCGACCGTAAAATCAGCTGTGTAGGAAATCATTCAACATTCGTTCCTCATTAAACAAAAGTCACACATACAAATGAATCATTTTGGTTGTGAAATGAAACTATTGGTGGTAGATCAGAAAGTAGTACCTCGGTGTATTTTTAGTTATGATAACAAAATATTGCAATACTCGTACCGCCGTCTCTTAATGACACGTTAGTTAAAAATTACTAGCCACGTCAAGCACGATGGTATTATTACTGAAGCGTGTGGAATGACCTGGTAGTCCTAAAGTCATTCAGGATGACAGGACGAAATTTTAACATTAATATGTATTACCATTAAAGGTGTTTGCTGAGTTCGTGATCCACCAGGTCATCCCATATCTTTCACTAATATTATCATGAAGATAACAATCAGTGACCATATGTAGGCGCTTTCGGTCACAGTAAGTGTAATACTGTCACCATTGGCCGTTAATACTTTACGAGATATGGAAGTCAGACCTGCTTCCTGCAACTTTCCTGAACATCCTTCTTCTCTACACTGCACTTTTAAATGAAAAACGCACTTCCATTATAAAATCGCAGCGTGTTCACTCATTGTTGATCAGTAGACGAATCCACATATGATCTGTAGACGAATCTACATAAAAATCGTATTAATCGGGGGAGTTTGTGATGTATGTAAGCGACGTTTCCTCATTGATTAATTTCCTTACAAAATATTTTCGATAGCACGAGAGGATAGAAATAATAGATGCACTGTACTTAAACGAGAAGTAGTAGTTCCCCCTCATCATGTGACATATTTTCTCCGGCCGTGGAGTTGGGTGCCACTCACAACTACCAATGTGAAATGGGAGCGGTTTGTCCCTACGCTTCCTTGTAGTCTACAAAATTACGACCACTGTGTAATCCTCGCAGTTGACTCATGTTGAAGTCAATCACTTTTAGTCAACGAGGAAGCGAATACGTTTCCGCCCTTGCATTTCTGTGTCCTGCAGGAAGGGACTACTGCTTCGTCGGGCAGTAGTGATGGAAAAAATCTCCGAGGTAAGTCCAGCTCTCGAGGGTTTTTCGAAGTTGATAAACAATAAAATATAGTTTTAACTATTTTCATCATAAATTTCCATTCATCACTTTGTTGGGTCATTCAAAAATAATAAACTCATTTCGAAGCCCTGATTCTCATTTCTCAAGCAACGTCTTGAAAGGAGACGTTTGCCGTTCAAAACAGCAAGTGTCTTACTTTGCATGGTCACGAGCACAGCGATGTTTAACTTAGCTTCACAGAATTGCATCCGTAACAAATGGTCATCTCGTATAAGATCCTGATGTAGCTTGTGTCTACACGGCTAATCGTGTAAACAGAAATTCATGGATGACTCATTGGATCTCGAAACTACTCATCTTTCTAGCCGAAGTAACTCTCCATTAGCAATGATTCCTATCCAGGAGAAATCTGCTATTCTTCGTCACAATGCAAATCCAAATCTCTCTTTATTCGAATAAAATATTGAGTCATGGTATCTTCATATTTTTAATCCATATATAATGTTCTATGCATCAAAATATGACCCGTTGCAGGATAATGATCAGTAGAGAATAGTTGTAAATATAAAATTTGCAAATTACGATAAAGATTTTGAAAGAAATCTGCACCTATTCCTTTATTCCTGCAATTTAAATGAAAGGTGTTCACACGCGCTAATCTCTTTTCCTCTTTACTAAATAAGAGGATCAGAATTTAGGAATTATTTCACGATCCTAAAAGGTCGAACAGAAAAATTTCCTGATTGACTTAATGTGATGTAAAGGAGAATTCTTTCTCTCATCTTCATTTCTCACTATCATCTTCAAAATCATCTAACACCTAAAATGCGATTTTCGCCCCTATTAGCCTTATATCAGTTGCAATGGTATAATAGCTTCTGGGATCAACATGCGTCTCTGCTTAAGGGCCCGCAAACTCCAACCGTTGGTTTTCTACGGGCCGTATCCAAGACACAGCGCGCACATTAGCGCGAACTACGTGGAGCAAATCCTGAGCTGCAAGCGCGGATTTGTCGCGGAGCCGTGCTTGCTCATGTCGAATGAGCTCGTTTAAGCTCTCTAGCGGTCCACTCTCGCGGCTTGCGTCTACTAGGCATGTTTTCTCAGAACGCGGGCCGCAGTCGACCGCACCGCCATGTTACGTCGTTTAATTTGAGTGGGGAGATAGGAGTACCAACATTGACGTTTCCGGGCGACCAGGGCAGAGTATTTACTTACTTCAACCAAAATATTGTATTTCCTGGTATCCGGAACCGGAAACATTGCTTTGACAATTTCAAAACATTTGCAAACGCAAGAAGGTTTGTAATTATTGGAAGGAAATGAAGAATTGTAAAATATGTATACAGAGAATAGGTAAAGATAAACAAGATATAAAAGGAATTTGTTACGAATGCCATCAAAGAAATATGTAAACAGCAGGAACATAAAAGGTCGCTTAGCGGAAACCTTTCAATAAAAATTAGCAAATTCTGATTTATACTCACAAAAAATGCTATGATGCCTTCATACAAGGTCTCAAATTGTAATGGTTTAAGACAAGCTGCTTATTTAGCGAAGCTTAAGCATTTATTTTTACATGCCATCGTTCAGTTTCGTGGTTAATTGGTTCCTAGCATAAGAAATTCCAAAACTGATTTCTCGGGTTTCCGTAGATTTTTGGCATATGCGTGGATGTGTGATTCGGTAATACGTATATGGATATATTCACTGCTAAGGGTTTCTCGACTCACTAACTGCATTTTGATTCTCATTCGCTCACGCGTCAACTACTAGGGTAATTAGTCCCGTAAATGTATTGCGTGTTGTGCTTTGAGTGGAGGTGATTTGCCCCCGCTGTACGGCGAGATCCGGCGCCGACCTATCGTTGGCTAGCGGGGTTTTCCTAAACAAGGTATCTCCCATGCGCGCGGCACCGCCCCAGTCGGGGCAAGATGTACACTTCCGGCCAGTCTCCTGGCATATGTATATGTAGTGCATGTTTAGTGTAAGTGCGTGTAAGGGGTGAGTATAGAACAAGGAAGAGGCAGGGAAGATTGCGCGAGGTCCATAGCGCATTTTCTAGGGTCCTACTCAGGCATTCGCCCTGTGTATATCGGACTCCTCCAGACGGCGTCTGAATTCAGTCTAGCTGAGAAGCTAGTGTCTTAAATCCTGCCACCATCGAGACTCGAACTTAGGACCTCTCAGTCACAATGACAGCAGGGACATCAGTTGATACTCCGACCCATCTCTTCCGGTGGTGAGGACTCGTTTCCGAGGAGTTGCAGGAGATTGTGGCGAAAGTGAAAGGCCACAGGTTGTGACTTGACGTTGTAGCGTGTTCAAGCTGGCCGACTACAAGTTTTCCCATGATACAGTGGTGACCGTTATATCGATCCAAGATGCGGCACTTATTTGCTGGGCAGGCTTCGCCACGATTTTTGTTGTTGAAGGAGTGGAACAAGTCACGGTCCTGGTGCTGAATCTTCAGCACTCACGTGCACCAATTGTGACAGAAGCGAAAGAAGAAGGCAGAAACGTGAGTCAGAGTTGGCGCAAGCTCAGCGACACATTGCTGAGCTGAGTTTCAAGACCCTGGAGCAGGAGAAGTAACAGTGAGCACGAGCCGACGGTTCCACTGCAGCAACTATTACAAACAGTTAGTAACACAACAAAATAAAGAACCAGACAGGAACAAGGTAAACGTACTCGGCCATTCACAGCGTTTCGTCTCAGGAAAGGTGCGTGTAAGCAGAAAGGAGCCCTCGTTTTGTTTTCCTCAGTATTGATATTGTAAAAAAATGCAGTTGGTTGTAGAAAAGTGAGAAGATAACGATTCCTTAGAAATCTTTCTCGTGCACGTTGGCGCTAACGCATCGAAAATGCAACCACTAATTGACACCATGAGAAAAGTGCTATAACCTTGGCTCATAACATATTTTAAGACACGCATTTCGTCTATCTAATGTTGCTCAGTGTACAGATTTTCGCAACCGCAGGACTTGAAACATCAACCGTACCTTACTCTGAGCATGCAAAAAGGTTATGGCTTTTTCATTGATCCCAACAATTTGCTGCAACACGACGTCCTCGCACGGTAGGGTCTTCAATTCGAATTTCGCGGGGTCAAAAGTTGGGCCGCCTGCTTGACCAGTTGTACAATCATGTTTGCGTGGGTTACGTCATTAGCGTCGGCGGAGTAGGTCGGCGAAGCGAGTGCGCCGATCGAGGTGGGCACCGGGATGACAGTAGCGATGGAAGTGAATACCAGCATGACTGTAGCGGTGGAGGTGGGCACCAGGATGACTGTGGGGATGGAGATGGACATTAGGGTTGTGGGGGAACGGCCGAAACATAGTGAATTGAGAATGAGTAATTTGATTTTTTTGGCCGGGACATTTTAATAGGAACTGAATCATGTTAAGTGACGGTGTCACGGTGACGGTGGGTAAGTGACGGCTCGCATTATTAAGTGTAGCGAAGATAAAGACAAATTAGGGATGCCCATATACCAGCGAACACCATCCCTATTTTACGGCAATGTCCATTTCAGAACGTTGCAGTACGCGTCTCTCTGCAGTGTCTCTCGTCTATCAGCCCTGCAGAATTGGGGTAGACTTCGGTTATCCCGACCGGAAAACGAATTATTATTATTATTATTATTATTATTATTATTATTATTATTATTATTATTATTATTATTATTATTATATTTGATATTCATTTATTTTCTAAATTACAGCTGAGTTGATTTATTGAATCGCAATTAAATCCACCTTATCTTCTCTAATTATATTCTTTATATGCAATATGATTACCCAAACCGTGATATTAACACCTCAATGACATTTGTATTGAAATTTGTGGGCAAATTCTGATGCCTAAATCCACTATGTTTCCTATCATTTCCAAAAAATACGTAGATTCGGGGTAAATTATTTGGAATCTTAAACAAGCAAAATTGGGATTTCCTGTCCAAATACAGTAACAAGGGTCATTATTGTCACAATGGTCAATCATGTAGGGCAGGATGAAGCTTTGCAATTCCAAATACACCCAAATTCCTGAGAATTGACTGGCAACTTCAAATCGTGTGATGAGTAATGCACTTAGGAGGAAAAAGTAATACAAATCACGATTGCATACTATCCTCAAACGGTACTATTCGTTAAATAATAAAGCGTGGCGTGGTATTGAAAACAAGTAAAAATGATATACACACTTTGAATTTATGGTATTTTTGGAAAACGACAACTAAGAACAAAAACAGTTGTTTTTAATGTGTTAGTTTGAAATTGCAGGTAGTAATGCTATGGTATTTTGATTTGTTTGACTTCCTATAAAACGTTCCAATACGTTTATCTTTAATTTAGTTTTGATTTGTGTGTCACTATTATATTTTAAATAATATGTTACCAAGAATGTTTGCAGAAAGAGTTTCATGACTCATTTCCATAAACGCAAAATATTTCATATGAAACAAGTTTTTTATTGGAAAAAATGTTTAAATATATTTAATTAATTTTTTTCCTTAATAAAATGTATAATAGATGTTATTTAATATATTCCTCTACGCTTCACTTTAAAAATAAGCTGCAACAGTATGAACATGGAAGGTGGCAAAAGTACCCTTGTGACCGTGCATGTGGCACTAACACACGTTAGCGCACAAAAGTTAATGAAAACGCAGTTTTCAAAAAGTGAAAATCCAGATCGGAATTGTGGAATACAATTAAATAAGAGAAAAATTGAATAACGAGAAAGAATAAATGCATATGCCAGAAATTATTTGAAGTAAAGAATATTCATTGAGAGAAATCATACTTGAAAAATATTTCTCAATGTTACGCTATTACTTTCCATAAAAATTGAAAGTAATTTAAAAACTCGGAGGTTAAAACCCCTCACGTCACTTCCATTTCCTTAATTATGCTTATCCTCGTTCTACTTTACGGATATCTAAATCGAAAACAACAATACATAATTTATTGCAGGAATGATTTAGAGGTTTGCTCTCTAGTTTCATGCAAATTTTTTGCAAGAAAAGCTACAAAGATTGTGAAAGTGTTCAAGCCCCTGACCACAAATTTAGAAAGAACTATAATTTCAGAGATATCGCGATAAGGTTTGTAATAATGATGTAGCTTTTGTAGAGAAAAATGTCAAACCGTATCAGAACCGTAGATCATTCCTTGACATTACCTCATTCAGTCCACAATTTTATGACGGTTATAAAAAGCTTTGCAAACTACCTCTAAATCCTAGTTGAAGATAAATATTCTTGATCCTTGTGAATTAGAGTAACAGATGACCGAAAGCAATAACTCATAACCGAATACAGGACGAACAAGCTTAAATATTTTACTAACGTAGTTAAAATGTAACAGGAATATACGGTTTTATTTTTCTTTGTGTAGCATTTACATACTTTTTACTTCCTCGCCTTGCTACGCAAATAATAAAAAAAATATTATATGTAAGGCAAAAATAGGCGATTTTTCGACTGAAAAACTCTTATTGCCGGGCACTAGTAATGAAAATGTGGGTAAATGTTGCCCCTATACGAATATATAGTAAATTACTTTCTCACACACGTTCTGTAGTGAGAATGTTCCATATTTTGCCGGTCCTTGAAACCGCAAAATCGATTGGCGGCAAAATGTCTGTGTAGCTGCCCGTCTGTGATCAGTGCTATCACCTAAACGCCTCGATAACGCCTACAGTCGAAAATCTCCAAAATTGCTATTCTCCGATTGATTTGAAAGAAATTGTGCTCCTGCGAGTTTGGACGTACGTTTAATTTTTGGGTTCTTTGCAGATCGTCTCAAGAACATTTTCTTAAAAATTGCCCAAATTATTTTTTTTAACTTCTTCTTCGAACAGCGCAAAGGACCCTCAAAATGTTTCATTTCTGTGAAAAATAGTATTTTTTTCGAAAATTCGAAACTTCAAAATCTTTTCGACATTGTGCTACATTTATAATATCGAATATATAGATTTTTTCTTACTCAAATCTGTTCTCTTAAACATGTCTTAAAATATGGTCCTGAAGAATTTTTCAAACCTACGGAGGTTTTTACGTATTTTTGCGTGAAATGAAGGCAATTTTTAATGAATTGTTTTTCCCAAAACAGCTCCAATTTTTTTACTGTTTCTCTTTGTAAGTATTAACAGATGGCAGAAAAGTTTATGCTTGTTTCATATTCAACAATCTAATTCATTTATGTATTTTTTGATCACGGGTCTAAATATTTACTTATTGGATTTTTATTCCTTGAGCAACCACTAGTTCTTCTTAGATATCTAAATTCTCCCGATTGTAACTTACTCATTTCCATACATGAAAATTACGGACTATGAATATATTCGCTTTCCGTTAACGTTATCCGTCTAAATCATGACGTAAAATATATAAAACATATTTAAATGTATAGAAAATTATTTGTTATTTTTAAATTGTTTGTCCTTGCAAAAACAGAACACAACATACCGTCTCATGCGAGCAAGCCGATGTCCGCTATCTCACTGAAGGGAAGTCAAATAAAGTAATAATGGATTACTCCGCAAATCTCTCAACGCCCCAACAATGGTTCAGGAGACGCGTTCCGCCGAAAGACGCTACAAATGTAAAAAAAATCAATGGCTTCAGCCACTATTCCGATCTGCAAATGAAGGGGTCTCCAACGTTCAGAGCTGAAAGACTGATTTCTGAAGAAGTTTATTAAATAGTTTAGGGAGCAGAAGTAAAGATCCAAAAGCTACTAGAAGAATGCGATCACCCACTCATCGCTTACGTTATCCACCCTCGTTCCCGTAGTCTTCCTTGTGGCTGCGGCGACCAGGGCGCAGAGGAGGGGCGGGGGAGCCGAAGGAGAAGGACGGCACGAAGCGGGATGGGTGTAGAGTGGGAGGGGGAGGGGGCGGGCGGGAGGGGGCGCGTCTTCCGTTCGATGGCGGCTCCGAATGGCCCTAATGCTCCCACCACCAGCAAAATTAAGTTGTCGTCGGGCGACGGCTTCAAACAAGTAAAAATGCGGGCCGAAGGGGGCGGGGGCGGTCCGCTGTTCTTCGCGGGCCCCTGAGGCGGAAAAAGCGCTAGACGTGCGCGCGTGCCCCCGCGCCGGGAACTCCCGCTGCGCGCCCCGCGCCCCTCGGCCCCCTTTGCGCTTGCCACGCTACCCGGCTTGTCCCCGCCCAGCCTTGTTCCCTTGCCGCTCGTGCACCCCCTCCGTCACTACTACTGTTCTTTCCCCAAACCCACGTCCCCTGCCATCCCTACAGTCTCTGCTCCTCCTGCTCCAATATGGCTATCATGCTCGTTTATTCCCCCCCCCTCACCGCTCCTGCCATCTCTGAATCCATTTCTCCCTCCATAAACTATAAACTTCTTTCTGCTTCCCCCAGCTAGCACAGCCCAACCTGCTCTCTTGTCCCTATCTCCTTACGCTCCCATTGCCCATCACGCTTGAGGACCGTTTGCCTAACCAGCCCCTTACCTCCCTTGTCGTTCTTGCTTTCCGTACCCAATTCCCTTCCTTTCCTTCGCCGTCCGTTTCCACCGCCCCTCCTCTATCACCCCTTCCCGCCCACGTCGTCTCCCTTCACCCCGGCTCAAGCGTCGCTCCAACCCGTCGTCGATGGCGCACCTCCTGCTGTCTCCATCGACCCTGTCGTATCCTGTCGTTCGAGATCCGGCGTCTCCTTGCTTCAATGGGATTTTTTTTTGCGTTCGCTTTCGGGGCTTAACAAGCTTCCGCGGGTGAAGATTTCCTTACAGGAAATTACTATTATAATGCCACGTAACAGCAACACACTCTTGCTTTTAATTACCTAAGCGAAAGAGATGGACGACAGGTTGTTGGAAGATGTAACGCTTATTACTGAAAGAAGACTTTCCTTTAGCGAGTCATTTCGCTTCAGCATGTCGGGCACAGAGACTGAGATGATGGTACTTCTGAGAATACTGGAAAGGGCAATAATAGCTAGAATATTAGCAATAGAAGTAATAATCTGTTCAATAGTATAATAGTACTTTCACCACATTAAATCTTCATGAATAGCACTGATTTAAAAGCAATGTGACCGACTCCAACACTTTTCGCGTAAGATAAACGTGGAACTGGGTAATGAACACCGACAATTGCTGCTTTTAGGACCGAAAGATTTCTTTATAAACCAGTTTTCATGTTTTAATCACGCTAATGCCAACAATAACAAGAAGAAGTAGATAGTTCTAATTACTTTGACGGTACGCTTATTTTTGTCAACTTTTTTCGGTTTACAAATATTTTGATATATTAAATTATAGATAAAAACCACAAAAATTGTAGAAACTTACATTACGAATCGCAAATATTGCATCGGCACTAACTCTCACAGACATTGAAAAACCAGCGGTTTTTAATTTTAGTTCAATCCATTAAGCAAAATTATATGATATTTATAATAAGGCCTGCAAATAATTGTTTCTTGAGTAAATTTTATCTGTTAGACGAACATAGGTTTCGTTAAAAATCTTTAGTCATTAAAAACGGTTAATTAAATGAGATGATCCGTAAAAGGAATATCAAATACGCCCACTGATATTTTTAAACAAAATAATGCCCCAAACGGACTCCGCATTAGCAGCGATTCTGAAGCTTTAGAAAAAGTGTGCTGATTGCACTTCTCCCCCATAAGTCACTTACCCGTTTCATTGCTTTTAAACGATAAATGTAAATTGTTAAACTTTCGCACTTTTATCTGGAGGAAATTGCTTTAAATTTCGATATTTTGCGTCCCGTCCGTCCTGATCAGTGGATGCTGTTGGCCAAAAAGTCCCCCAAAATAATTGTTTCCGATTTATTAATCAAATTACATTCAAGGTTTTGGCGTGCCTTGCAAGGGGCATAACCAGAATAAGCATTGCTCTGCCTCAAAACTTTTTACTTAATGTTCAAAACCTTGAAAGCAAGTTGCAAAGTATTTATTTATAGAACAGTTGTGGTAGGGTTCTCAGCTAACTCCTAGCAGCGATTTGAATGTAAACGCCGTGTACAAATAGGACTTACACGGCACTGTGGAGATAGAATGTTATTTATGCGGAATAATGATCATTTATATTATACTCAAAGATGAGCTCTTTTAATTCACAAATTGAAGATGCGTTACTTATTAACTATGTGACTCGGCCGAAAGCCTTTAATAAATTACGATACCTACATTCTACCGCTTTCTTATCTTTTGAATTGTGACATAAAGCCCAAATGGTGTCTCCATCGCATCAAACCCGCGGATAAGAAACATACGTTAAGACTGAAGAAACAGCCCTGAAGGGAGAAACGTCTGCCAACAGAAGACGAGTACATCACCTGTTAGCCTATCACTTGGCGTTAGTCTTCTTCTACTCTTTGGCCTCCTCAGCACCTGAAATCGAACAGCGCCATAAAAGATCGCCCTCGCCACTGCCTCTGTGCTTACTTCTCGGACAAAAGACTGATTTAATTATTTGATGGTATACTTCTTTGTTAACTTATTTACTTACATTGTTAATTGGTTTACTTAATGTACTTAATTATTTACTGTTCCACTTAATCATCGCTTCGTTATTGACTTATTTATTTCATCTCCGGTCTCGGCTCCGTTCATGATACTAACAAATGTATTTTTCCCACTCTCCGATTAACGTATTCCTAATAGTTTTGAACAATATACAGTATATATTATATCTATGATCGGTAATTTTCGTAGTTTTTCTGAACAATACCTGGCGAATGCCAGAGCAGCAAAATGCGGGCTTTGGACAGCGCGCAATCCTTCCTTCCTCTTCCTGGTCCTATCCACTCCCTTTACTGACACATTGCACCCACCCGCAGGACGTGAGACAAGTCCGAGCTGAGAGTGTGCCCTGGGCGTGGAGGGGCCCTCCTAGGGGAAGGGAGGGAAAACCCGCGCATGACGACGTGTGGGTTGGCGACGGATCTCAGCATCCAGCTGGGAAGGGATTTTCGCCACTTCCCAGGATACAACATTCACACCGTTAATGAAATTAATGACCATAAAAATTGACGTCGGAAAACATTAATCAATTAAGTTAGCCTGACATTTCAATGCAATTTTTAATAGTTATCCCCTCTCGGACGTTGGAATATTCAGAGACGTTGACGAGGGGGCAGAATGAAAACATGCTATCATGATGCGTCAACACCTGTTGCTGCGAGATAGTAACAATGCGAGATGCAACCACCCTTGAAGGATAGGGCCAATGTACGACTCTAACGGGCTGGGAGCTTTTCGTCTTAGGTGACGAATTCTTAGAAAATATTTTAATATTTACCCTTCCTCGAATTGCCGACCACCGGGCCAAATTTAGGCGTGCCTTCCAAAACATTTATTTAGGGTTGACGATACCAACCAGCTGTTGTTTTAGTGTTCTTGGTAAATGCTTGTCCCACACTCTAAACCTGATTCAATAATTCACTGAATAAAATAGCGAGTACGCGTGACGGATCACAGGGTAGTAAGTTACATTGCGGCAACATGCAACATTGGGGCAATATGCTTGAAAAAAGCACCAAACCGGTGACTTTTGAAAAAGACCGCTGAACTAAAGTGAATATTTCTGGACAGATTAACTCTCATCTACGTTCGGAGGCAGTCAGATTGATTTCGTGTATCTGCTAAACACCAGTGGACGATGACTTACACACCATCCAGAGGAAAATCTCTTATGTACCTTCCTTATGCGAATTCCTATCACATATATCATTGGTTAAATGTTATCAACTATAGAAGTCATTATTATTTAATCTTGACCGCCAGTGCATATGCTAAAACATTTTTTACGTAATCCAGTCATCCGTACGTTTCCGTTGATTGTATGTTTTATTCTTGTCTTCCGAACTTCAACGACTTTCTCCAGCAATAGATGTTCAGTTCCTTTTGGAGTATAAGCACCCATCCACCACCCACGCTCTAATTGAAAAAAGCGACAGAGCCCCCCCCCCTCCACCCACCAGGTCTTTCCAAATCCACATTTTCTTCATCTCTCGCGCCCCCGCCTCCAGCTCCACACTCCAGGCTCTCTCTCATCCTCAGCTGTCACTTCAGGAAAGTTCGGCTGCATCCCAGGAAACGACAATTAAAATCTCAACTTTTTCTCCTCTACGGCGTGTTTACAAGCATTTCAATCGGCGGAACAATATCCCAAACTTTTTCTTCTTAATTTTCAAAAGTGCTCTGGGGGCCCGCTTCTGAAGAGTTGTCCCGCGCGCCGCCTCCACCTCCTGGCAGCTTCCGCACCAAGACGCTTTGTCATTTCGGAGCGCCGCCTTTACGGGATATTCGGGGTGGCATGAAAGAACGGAACAACTATGTACTTGTATTCGTTGGGGAGAAGCTGGGGTCTCTAATATTTGAATACGGAATGAGAAACCGAAATATAACGTTAATACCCTTGACAGCAAGGCTATCATCTCATTTAATTGGATTTGTTTCATTTTATTGATATTGAAATATTTACATATCTTCAGCAGGGTGTATTTGCAAAACAAGTGAAGAGTTCCTCAACACTGGTTCTGTATCGTAATATAACATACTGTCAAAACAGAATGGAAGTTTACATAAAGAAGGAAACAAATTCATGATTTGTTTTCATTCCGAGATGCATGTGTCTCTAATCGTAGAATATTTTCAGACAGACTGAATTACATAAATAAATTTGTCTACAATTTAATAATTCCTTGTATAAGTAATTGGCTATTTTCGTAACTCTTTTAAAATGGTGAAATTTTCTTAATTCGGCTACTTTTTCGTTTTCTTACTTATACATTTAATTAATCACGAAACAATAAATTTTTACATTATAATACATACAATTTTTACATAAGGGATACGACATGACCAATTTAATATCTATATGTCTAATCATTGATTTTCAAAATTAAGGCATCGAGGTTAATTAAAAAATATCACTCCAAGATCATCAATTTTTTAAACATCGATATTTAGTTTTTTAAAACTGCATTAGTAGTCATTAATGTTCATGCTGGCGGACAGGGTAATTTGAAAGTGCGTTTATTAATTTTTAATTGAGTATTACCTGACAAAACACATTAAAAATTACCGGAACGTTTAACAGAAGCTTTATTATCTAACTGTATAATAGCAGTTAACGTGTCCGGAATAATCAATAATTGTGTGGCGGGCAAGTCGATATGATGGCGAATCTTCGAAACTCCTGAAAGGGGGTTGTTTACACCCTCACATTCTCAGTGCGTGTAAACTCCGAAAGCGCCGCCCCTGGGACTCTCAGTGCTAATCCGGTAATTAGCGGGTAGAGGCAGAATGGGAGGTCTGAAACAGGGGAATGGCCTGCCTAAGTGCAGCATGTACCTGGCGAACAATCTAGGCTCCAAAGCCATGTTCCACTCATCATCAGTACAACAGGCAAGATTGGAAACTGGAATTTTGCTATCACAGGTACATATCCACCCCGAAGCGAGATTTCAGACCACATCAATTTTTGCCTAGATTCATGTGTTTACCCCCCGGAACCGATGAGGTCGGCTCCCCGCTCTTGAATTACACCTCTATAGTAGATGTTTATTTGCTCAAAGACTACGTTGAAACGTTCGTTCGAGAATCGGCAGAAGTTGAAAGTGAACATTCACGAACGTATTACGTATTCTCGTTTGTAATGCCATATATATATATATATATATATATATATATATATATATATATATATAT
>BOPP01000050.1:2154023-2169082 GCA_017312745.1 Gryllus bimaculatus | reverse complement strand
CTCCCGTCCCGCCTCAGCGAGTTCGGCCCGCGGCTGGTAATGGACACGTAATTTATTTAACGATTCATCATCTTCTCTCGAATAGTGACACAGCTAATTAATCTCGTCTTATACATAAATACTTCAAATCAGTGTCTGGGCTTCAGTAATTAATTACAAGGACGCGTGCGGGAGGTGGACCCCCCCTTCCCCGCCGGCCGCGCCTTGTAAAAATATCAACGTCCCGGGGTGGACTTGGCCAATGGATATTTCCCGAGGCCGTATTTTCATTTATTAAACGTAAAAGTTCGTGTCGCTTGTATGTACGCCGTCGTGAACCCTGCTCTCGCCCCGGTGCCCCCTCCCCCGCGGCCCGCCCCGCCGACCCCTCCACCTAGCTCGCAAGCGTTTGCACACACCCCTCTGTATACAACGGATTCAATTTCACAGAAAGCAGGCCGCTACACGCTTTGAATCCCTGACGCCACTGGGAAGTACGAAATGTATTCCGGTGTAGTCTGGACGACCCCACGACCACTATTCAAAAATTAATGAACAATCCCCCGATGACAATGCACAGCTAGGCTTTATTTTCCAGGCGGTATCGGAGACCTGTGCTTCCGAATGGAGAAGGAAAAATTGTACACGCGTGCGACAAAATCTATTTCGCAGATCCCGGCCGCATCAAAAGCATCGGTTGGGGCTTCGCCTATTGAATATTCAACTGAAGCACTGTATATTTAATTTGGTGAATATTACTACCCCCCCAGAGTCTCTCTTTATTTTTAAAATTGTGATCTGTAATAGCGAAGAAAGATATTTTGGCATAGGTGAATTTTTACAGCTTTTCACTAACAGAAAAGCATTTTCTACGGTATATAAAAAGGATCAGTTCAGAAAAGTTCCGGTATTCTCTGCGTTTCTGATTTTAAAAATGCGCTGGGGTTCTTATTTTATGCAATGTTTTTAAGTATGCAATGGACATATTATGTTGATTAAACTTTGTAAAATCATGAAAGTTTTGAAAAATAAGTTGTGGATTACAAAAGCGTGATTAGGAGGTTTAAGGGATGTGAGAGTATTGTGTGGGGGTTCTAGGAGTTAATATTTTTTAAAATTAAGCAGAGAATTAAAATATTATTTTCTATGTAAAATGAACCCGAAAACAGCATGCGATGGAATACCTTATGTTATAACTAGACAATGGCATTTTAGGTTAAAAATAACTTTCTATTTTGGGCACTTTAAATAGATTCTTAAAAAGGTAATATGGGTAGATTAATGTATTAAATAGGGAGTATAAATTTACATGAAAATATTTTTTCACATTTATTTTTACTCTATTATGTTCTCAATAATTTGTGTACTTATCGTTTTAGACCCCAATAGTAAAATGGGCTTTCAAGCACTACAATTGTTGCTCCTTGATAAATGTAAAATGTGTTCATAATTTATTTCGAGCGTCTACGTATATGTCCGAAAAAGTGAAATATGCATTTGCCTAGTAGTTTCAAAATTATACATCTCTTGCATGTATCTCTAAATAATTTTATTAACTATATTATTTCGCTAATTTTATCCGCTTGTTGCTCTAATTACAAAATTGTTCAAATATTTTCGCAATAAAAATTATATTTGGTGAAGTTGTGCATCTGACATTAAAAAAATTATGTCGTAGGCTTAATTATCCCAGATCATTTAAAAAATTGTGCACCTACATTTTTCACTTCAAGATATTAACATGTCAATGGGGATTAACAGAGAAAGTAAAGATTATAGGAAAAAGTTATGCATTAAATTATTTTCAATTATTGTAGGTTTATTGCTTTTTATTCGTTTAGAGAATTTTTATTGATCAGTTTCTGCTGCGTTATGTAGTAACTCGAGAATCTCATTTTAAACTTACAATAACCAACAATAAAGTAAGGACTACATTTATTCATGATACTAATATTTTGTCGCTTTATAAAGTCGTTTTAGGGCTTGAAATAGAGTAGTTCCTTTTACGAATATGTAATTATTCAAAAAAAGATTTTACATCAGTCCTTAACCATGCGTCTTCAAATCTGATTCGAATCGAAGTAGCACTGAAATAACTAAATTAGTACTGAAATATTATTATTATTCTCTGCCGACACACACGGTCAAAGTTTCACAGGCAGACACATGCATACACTATCCCAAACACATCAACTGACACTACCACGCTCGCGTGCATACACACACACACACGCGCGCGCGCGCGCGTCAACTTACGGTTGTTGCCAATACAGTAGAAGATTGGAACATAGTGGGACCACTTTGCTAGTACGTAGCACCCTAGGAGATACCTCTGAACAATATTTCCATTTTAAATATCCAAATTTACTCTTCATACCTATATTGTCATCTCTTTGTGATCATTTATAAACCAGTCCATTTCTTGTAGAACCATTTTTGACATCGTTCCACAAAGTTTTTATTTTCACTGTAATCCATATGAAAACTCAAAACAAACAGGTTTTTGCTGTAAATATGGTACTCGTATATACAAAAATTATCAAGTGAATCTATGCGCATGCCTAATTTTACCATTCAAGTAAGTTGCATTTAAACGTAAATGTGTGGTCTGTATGGGTGAAGATCTCCAATAAACGTTCTGATTGACTAAATGAAATTATAGTTTTATTTTTCTTTTGACTTCTTTTGTTGTTACCGAACCAAAACCTGTCATTTAAAGTAATGAAATAGTCTAAAACGGTCACATGCCATTCTACCAATTTATCACGACCGAAAGTATTTAGAAGAAAACATAGGCAGTGGAGCACAGCTGAAAATTTCTAGTCGCCGGTCTGTCTACGAACTGTCAGCCGCCAAACATCGCGAATGAGAGCAAAAGGGCGAAAATCTTAATGAAATCGCTTTCGCACTAGCGCCAGTCCCACGCGGACGCCTGCCTTTCATTTTTCATGCAGAAATATTTGACATGGACTCCCGCGCAAATCGACATCCACGTGAACGAGCTCTTCACAAGCTCTCATTTTGACAAGACCGTCGCGTGGAGATGCGTTGCAGATGACACGGCGTTGAGTTCATGTGTCATAACTTTTGACGGCGGCGAATTTTCAATAAAATATCACCACTGGGGGTCAATTCAATTGTCCCCCCAGAGCAGATGTAATACATGTCGGTGAGACTGGAACCAGATAATTATTGTTAAGATGCAGATACGCGTTATTTCGAGAAATATCACAGACTTTTAACAGGCGGTTTCTCCAATGTATTGTTTAGTCGTTTGCTTATTCAAAGTATGAAAGAGGACCAAAAATATTGACAGTATTTTAACATAATATTTCTCCAATATATCATTTTATGACGTATAGTAACTTAGTACGAGTCTGGATGACTAACTAACGTAATGGAGGATTACTCGACGTTACAATTGTTATGCCGATACAATTGTTAGGGAACATTGTTACAAAAAACGTACTTTGCATTGCACGTCAATACTAGTGACGAGTTATTTCAATAGAGGTAGATATTTTATCCACCTCCTCTGAATCTATTTTAAGAACTTATCGGTGGAGTTTTTTGTTTGAAAGTTTTCGAATAGTCATATTGAGCCATTTTAAACACTAGTATGATTTTTATTTGTATATACTTTTCTGTTGTATTACTTATTTTTGAAAAACATTAATGCACATATATACATGTTTTCTATTGTCTATTACTATAAATTTCGTTCCCTAAATATAACATACAACGACATTTTAATAGTATAACCTTAAACCGGTTTAACCCATTGTTTGGAGCCATTGGTGCACTTAACATCATTTCCTAATACATTTTCTATTAGTTTTTTTAATTTTATATTACGGAAGGTAAGTCTTTTGAAATAAAATGATAACAGTTTAGGATTTAAATTTGGGTTTAAAATATTACCTTACACTACAAACAGTATCATTCATTGCTCATGCAACTAACGTAGCTTATTATATGCAATACGAATTTATTTGGTTATTTCACATATTAAGAAAAACTGAAAATATGTGAACATATATGGGATTTGTGAAACTGAGACGCCTGCCTTTGTTGGATTTGTCATGGACTCAGCCGGTTATGAAAGTAATAATGCTGGTTTTAGCTGCAAAACTTTAAAACAAAACTATTCATATAATCCGGTTTAAGCACATATTTCGTGTGAGAGTGATACAGACTGATTAATGCTACTTTAACATCTGCATTTTATCTGAATTATCTATTAAAGAGTACACTATTTGATTAGGAAAATAAACCTTGATTAGAAGAGGAAGTAAGCGACATTGTTTCTTACTTACAACAAAGAACTGTCTTTTCGAATGTAATGATATTGATAATGATAATATTCTTTGGGAAATATAAATAATTTGAAGTCATAGCTTTTCGTATAATAAAAGCTATTAAGAGATTTTTTCATAAATCTTTTCGAAGCTTACGTGCAGTATCGTGCATTAATGATCTTGAAGAGAATTTGTTTTCTTTGTGACTGGATACAACAGCAATCCTTCGTCGGGGGCGCGTGCAGTGGCAGCAGCGGAGGTTGAGACCGTGGCTGCGAAGGCGAAGGTGGAGGTGCGGACGGGCGTGGGCGGCGTTGGCTTCGGTGCGTGTCGGCGGGCGTGGCGTCGAGCCACTGGCGAATTTCTGCCCCGCACCGCTCTGCCGCCCGCCCGCCCGCCTCCACAGCGTCGAGACGGGGAATGGCACGGAGGGACAAGGCAGGGTGAGGCAGGGCTGGGCGGGGAGGGACGAGGCAGCATGGGTGGGACTGCACGAGGAGCGGTGGGATGGGGCGAACTGGGTCGGGGTGGGGTAGAGGTGGGGGAGCGGGGCTGGGTGTGGCGGAGTAGGGTGAGTGTGAGGGGGAGGTGCAGCGCGAGGGCACGTTAGCATACGCGCCGTCATTTGCATACGAGATGTGGCGGCGCGCGCGGGCACGATGACCTTCAGGAGGGGCAGACAGCGGAGGGGCAGGAGGGGCAGGACGGGCAGGGAGGGTCGACGCGACACTGCGCGGAGCGGTCCCGCCGAGATCACCTCTGATCTTGAGGAGCAGGGCACGCCGGGTGGCTGGTTTCCCATGCGCAACACTTGTGCTTCACCACAGACCTCGCTTCTTCGGTTTATTCAGACGAGACCTGGCGTTGCCTAGGGACGTCTTATACAAGGACTTTTTATACAAAATTCAACTTTATTTTTCAACATTTCCTTTTAACTTGATACACCTTCCCCAACGTTTTACTAATTTTTTTAAGCCTTCCAAAAATTATGACTTTTCAAATTCTGCAAAATATTGGTTTGTTGCTTCCATGATGTCTTCATTGGAAATTAATATCTTCCCATCGAGCCATTTCTTTAGATTTCCGGAAAGAAAGAAGTCACTTGGAGCCAAATATGGGGAATATGGTGGTTGAGGTATTTTGAAGGCGATCGCTGGTATTTTGAAAAAACGTTCTTAAAAATATTTTTAAGAGCATATTTTACATGAAGCCCCTCGGACATTTCCAAAATTTTCTCAAACACGGCTCCAATTTTTTCCATCTTATAACACCACGGTCACTGGCATATTTAATTAACATAATTATGAAAAGTCGCGCTTAAGCGAATAAGTTATGCGCTGTTAAGTCAGCAGAATATGTTAGTCATAACAGGTCAGATAAAGTGACAGTCAGATATCACATTACACAAATCAATACAACAAAAAAATCTCAATTTTCACCAAAAATGTGGAAAATTTCTGAATATATTTATCTCAAACTTTGCCTTCGAATTCTACTTTTTACATTAATAATACTATTATTTTCTCTGTTACATTACCAAAACTTTTTTCAAATCAATTCTCATTCGTCTTCTTTTCAGCTATTTTCTTACTAACGGTGCTTTTACCAGTAGCTGCTAGTGCCCCACTAAACAGGATGTAACAGCTCTATCGAATGACGGGAATGTAATTTCCAAATTCATAACATTATTATATAATAAAACATACGCAATTCATATACATAAATTACAACTACGTTTAATACGTTACTATAAAATCTATATTCAAACATTACTTGCATAATTTTATGGATAGTGTTCGTGTCAGGTATGTTCACTTCCCGCGCATATTGTTCTGCTATATTTCTAGTGAGCATCCCGAGTTTTTGTATTAGTTCTGCATTGAGATAATTGCCGATAATAGTATTCATACAAAACAAAAAAGGACTAGGATTTTAAAATAGGGTGATCGCACTCTAGCACTTTGCAATAAGCACTATTGTTTGGACACGCTTTACACTATTTCAATTGTTGACTATAGTAATTGCTTTTGTTGTTACGTGATAACGAAATATGGTGATAACGAAATAAAGATATATATACTTTAAAAGTTTCACTACCTAGACAAACATTATAATAATAAGGACCTGTAATTTTCAGAAATGTATTCTCTTAAATTGTTTCGGATTCTTACATACTTGAATAGTATTTTTCGGCAGCAGCAACAACATTTGTACAATAACTATCTCTGAATACCTTCCACACACTCGTATTTACTTCTCTCGCAATTACTTCTAGGAAGAGCATTGCACTGTATGCAGAAGACAAAGGGAGAGCGAGAGAGAGAAACTTTCTTTCAGAACGGCCAACTTTACACAAAACTAATTGCACTCATTAAATCCACGTTCTGAATCAACATACCTAACCTCAAATCAAAATAATTTTGGCTTTCATCGTTAATATGAATAATGCAAATGAATAATGCATACCGTCAAGATTTTATTGAACTTGCATAGAATGGAACATTCATAAAATTACGACGCTGATATTTTCAGACTAACACTGAAAATTGGTATTCCCTTCGGACTAGCAGGCTGGCGACCCCCTCCTCTCTGCGGTGAAACCCCCACTCTCCGCTCTGCGGTGCAAGTCGGTAGCTCCATTTGCGAGAGCTTCTTGATGGGTACTCTTTGATTTCAAAAGGATTTCGTATACATCGCTATTGCTGCAATATTTCGTATTTAATTACATTGATTAAAAATGTAAACACCTAACAACATATATTAATTGTTACAATTATCTGGGGCTACAATAAGCACGATCCGCCATCATTATCTCCCTTTCCATTATACGCACATTAATCAAGGAAAAGTATGTTACATTAACGTTTCTCTGGGTTGCTACAGCTTTCATTCCAAAGATTTGAACTACACTTAACATTTCTTGAATTGATTGGAATATTGGAACACATTCCTACAGCTTTGTAATATTCAAGGAAAAATGTCCAACAAGAACGTAAGAGGAAATTGCCATTAAGTAGTTGAGTAAATTGCGGGAAGATGAATGGTATGAAAATTCATCTTGTGTAAAGTTTAGTTTTAGTTTTTTTTCTAGAGCATGCGTCAGCGGCGGTGCAACTTACAAAGTAGGCCACGAACCTGCCTCAGAGGTGAAAAATTGTGAACACTTCGGATCAGTTATATGCAGCGGTCTTCTGTTGGGACATGTGAACTCAACCGTGAGTAAACCATGGAGATGTACATCTGTACATCTTATTTTTCAAAATAATGTTAGAATGAATGTACATATAAAATTGCATTACCATGTATACAAGCAAAAATAAGAAGTTTATCATTTATATTCACGCGAAACGACATGCAAAATAACATATTATTTATTGACTAATAATCTCGGAATCAGTTAGAACTTATGTATTTAATTTAGCTTGCTGTGGAACTCTGTGGTCATAAGCGATTAAAATCTATTTTACAAATTTATATTATAAGGAAATCAAATTTTGTATTATATTTCATATCATCGTCGTTTAGCAATTTATAACATTCAATAATAAATGCAATTACATAAATAGATATTAAAGGCATTGAAAATATTTTAAATTGTTTTTGACATATGAGGTGAGAGTAATATCACATTTTCTTGAGATAAGGAGTCAATCTTTGACAATGTATTAGGACAAGATGTATCTAAACAAACTAATGACGTTGCAAGTAACAAAGTCCTATACGTTTGAATTGGATTTTCCTTTGCGAGAAAATGTGTTAGTGTTAGATTTATGGAGTCTCGAAAAAGTCTAGTTAACACGTCAGTTCCCGGTATCACCTACAGGTGACACATATTTGATCGTTATCTGTAAATATTCCTTTACGAATTTGCGAAATTTGGTGTCACCAAATTCGTTTTTCGATCTTTCTTAAACGTACTGAAATGAAAATTTGGCACCACTGCTACTAGAAAATTCTTGCTTTAATTTATTCAAGGTGTCTTGCAGTAATTTCAAGCATCTCAAATCTGGTAAAAAAGATGAGGACACTAAAAGTGACCAACATTCTTTGAACCCAAAACAAACATAATTCTTGGCTTGTAATGAAACCATAGAAATGCCACAGAATTTACGTAATCGAAGGTGATTTTCCAAGTTTACCGTTGTTTGTAGTACGGAAAGGCGCCGCGAAGTCTCCCCTGCCGTAGGCCCCGTGAAAGGTCGAGTGCAACCGAAGTAAGAAAAGATTCCAAGAAATGTCAACGACACTTGAAGAGATTGTCCTCATAGCAAATGCTGTATTTGTTACCAACGCACAAGAATCATGTGCTAAAAGTGCAAAGTAGCACTTCAGTTTCCGGGTTTGTACACTTTTTACAATACAAATTATTGTTACAAAATATTTATTTTCTACATTAACTTCAATTTCATGTGTTGTCTCTAATTTGTTTGTGTAAAAAGATCACTAAATTCAAGTCTATTTGAGGCATAGGATGCAAAAGCTTGTAAATAACTTTGTTGCTTTTAATTTTTTCTAGGCCCACAAAATGCAGTGTCGCCTAGAGGTGACACCCCATGAAAAAAAACCATAGTATTGATTTAGTTAATAACCTACTCAAAGATTAAGGAGATGGATAAATAAGTAATATTCAGAATGGTAAAAATCTCCCATATTATAACAATGGGAATTGCCTGACAGATTTTTATTTATACACCAAGGGAAAATGAAATATCAAATGTGAAGTAAATAAGTTTTATATTGAAGGGTCCATGCACGATCTTTGCAGGAAGGTAACTAATAACAGAAATGCGGGACATGATATATACAATACAAGGAATGGCCAAGAAAACCACGAACGAAATAATGAAAGAGAGAAACACGATAGTACGAATCGAAGATAAGAAGAAAAAAAACCTTCATTTTACTGTAAATGAAATACTTTTGTTCGACGTAATTCGCATGAGTGTGTAGAACGCTTAGACGTACTGCCAATTCTACCAAATATTCGAACATGTGGTGATCCTCAGTCTTTAAAAAAACAATTGTTTTTAAACGCTATTCATTTATAAAGACCTTAGGAACTAAAAAATGCCACTTTAGTAATAGCCATTTTCGAAAAAATCCTACATATGGTTTAGGCTCTATTGATGTTCACAGATGGATGTATGAACGGACGAACGTTTTGAAAAAAGAAAAAAAATTTCGGTATCAGGGGTCCCCAAACAAGTATTTCCGTTAAATCTAGAAATCTAATTTACGCAGCATTGCTATAAAGTGTATTCTCACCTTACGTGAATTCTCAATGAATGACAGAACCAGGAAAGTTTGACCAGATACATAATATTTACCAATTTTATATACTTGGTCGTTTATCGTTCAAAAGCGTCTTGTTCTTTCCGAGAATTCCCGTTTTTTGTTTTTTTTTATTGTCATCCTGTTCAAATATATGTTTTTTCAGAGTTGTGAATAGAATCATATATAACTTTTGGTTTATTTCTTAACTGTGGGTGCCCTAAACGGGTGCGATAAATGTTTTTGGTTTTTTCATAATTCAAATTATTACGGAAGTACATTGAGAGTACAGATAATGGTCGTGATATGAATATTCGACGAAAGTCATATTATTTGAGGTCGATTTTCTGCTGTCTTATGGTTTGAATCTGTCTTTAGGGAAGCGAGAGTTTGAATTTTGAATAGTGGTGGTTACCTAAACACCTAACGCATCTCGGAGCGCGCTCACAGTTAGCTTGAATGTGATCAAATCTTTGGCACTTTTCACATTAAATTGGTAATTTTTGGTTGAATCTAGGAAATACCATAATAATACTATATAAATATCTATCTAAGGCTAGAATGCTCCTTCCTTTGTTATTGAACTCTAAATCTACGGTCCAGTTGTTAATACTTTTTTGTCTTTTCCGTGAAGGCGAGTTACTTTGATTACTGGGTATTTTTTCACTAGTTCTTGGAAGATTTCTAGTTCACTATATAACGTGTGAATATCTTTAATTACAATTGAAAATGTTTTTAAACTTCACAAAACGTGTGGTATTCTATGCTGTTTTCATTGCGAAATTCTCGAAGATCTCTGAAATATTCTTTTGAATTAAGCTTAACTTTCGCTCCGTCTGCTTCTATTTTGTTGAGAAATCTTCTTTAACTACACTTTTAATGTCATTTATTAATAGTTGAAAATTTTCCGCTTTGTGTATAATTATAGGAGGAATTTTAATCACTGTTTCCGCGGAACTGGTATGTTCGTCTTCATCCGTTTTGTTGTTTAAAATTTCAAACCGGTTTCCTGTAGGGATAGCATATCGTGAAACAGATCCATTTTTTTTGTCTTTTGGGCTCATTTTGTTCTGTTGGGGCAGATGCACTGTGTTGCAAGGGCGACCAACTAGAGCTTTAGCTGTTTTGTACTTGCGTTTGAAGGTCCTGTAGTTGCTGTTGCAATTGTACCAGTTGTTGGCGCTGTTCCTGAAGTTGATGCTGTTGCGCCTGTATTTGCTGATGTTGCTGATCTATGATGAGGTGTTGTTGGTACTACAATGAACGTTGCATGGCGTCGGGCATAGTGGTGTTTACGGCCTGCATCGCTTCTTTGATGCTCTGTCCGAGGTCAGAGCACGGTAAATCGCTTTTATCTGTTTTCAATATTGGTAAAGAGATGGAATAACTTTCGAAAACACTGTGGTAACTTCACGAGCACTCGCAACGCACTGAGTGCTCAGCTTGACGCCGACTGAACTACCAAGGTAGCGCTGCGGTCACAACCTCTCGCCTCCGCTGTTAGCGCTGAACTGAGAAGTTTCGTCGCAAACGGACTGTGATGCGATGTTGGGTCACTGAGTCACACCATGCCTTCTTACGCTACTGCTGCTTGCCACGCAATTCACAACCAGACTCAAAGAGAGCGGTTTTACTTGAAATCAAACACCATGGTAGGTGTTATTTAGGTTCTTTGATCATCTCGAATTTTTATATTATATCAATTTTCACTTATAAGTTAGTTTTCTCTTCTGCCAAGTGCGGTTGCATTGTCTTCATTTCTATTAATGATTACGTGCACTATCCGGACCAGGGGGAACTTGTAAATAACGTGATCTTTCATCCGACTGATCAATGATCAATGACAATGACATTGATGATACCTTACATGTGAGATTTCTGCCGATTTACAAGTATGTGTATGTGTGTGTGTGTCTCTCTCTCTCTCTCTCCCTCTCACTCCCGGTCCCCTCCCCCTCTCCCTCCCCTTCCCCCTCCCTTCTCTCTTTGTTTCCTCGCTACACAATCTTTCAGAGATTCGTTACGTATCTTATTAACATTATCACCCATTATAATTTATATCATTATTGTCATAACATTTATTGTAAATTGGCTGGTTTTGGGCTCATTATGCAATGAGTGCCTTATCCTCCTATGAGCTTCTAAAAATAATGGCATTTCTACCATTTGTGTGAAAATTGAAATAAGACAGAATACCTTTAAAGTCTTTTTGAGAATATGATATCGCCGACTTTCATTTACATAACAATTAATCTAATTGGTTTGAAATTTAATAATTTCGTTCTTTTTCACCTACCTAGTCAAAATTAGTTCAAGGGAATGCAATTTTCATGTGTGATACAGATGTTGAGGGTGAATGTTTCTAGTAACGAAACCGAAAATTACAGAATCTAATACAAAAAGGCAAATGGTAATATTTATCACAGTTTTAATCACTAATTCACTAATTTGTCATAAATTTTCCCTGAAAATCACAAACTAAAACGCAGTAGACTAGAAGAAATGTGAAGAGTTTTAAATTTTCAAACTTTTAAGCAATACACTTTTAAGCACATTTTAAGAAAAAGATAACAGACCGAAAAAAAGTGCAAAAAAAAGAAATATTTAGAAAAAGATATATTTTGTTAAGAGAGGAAGAGTTGGAATGACCACCTCACCAATAACTTCTTTAATGATTGAAACACGCAAACATCCTGAGAAGTAACCTTCTAGATGGTTCTTGAAGCAATTTAATTATGTGGAATGGCGCAAACAGGTGTTTCATTGTACTTGAAGCATCATTAATATGGCGAAAAGGAGCACGGATTCCCAAGGCTCTGCCTTCAAGATGTCGGATGTTACCTTCACTTTCGATGAAAGCTGGCTAACAATCTTTGTATCGCCCAATTACACGTTCCTTTTATCCTAGTACTGGGACTCTTTCCACCCAGCGGAGAGATTAGAAACCTACGGCAATTGGCATTCAAAAATTTGAAGCGCAGGGAGTTAATTGCTGGTTAAACAGCACGTCGTGTCAATTCTTCCGTGGCCCATTAACAGTTTGTAATGTCATCGGCCTGTGATGGTTTAATTAAAAATTGGTATAAGAAACAATTTTACTAGACTATGCTTGGATTTGCTTCCCATATAGAAAAGCAGTAGATCGCATATAAAACCGACCTAGCATCTTTATAGAGGTACAAATTGAAGCAGTACAGTACATAGACACATCAGAGTAAGACAGCAACGTACAAATTACAACATTTCCAACGTTCATGACAAAAATTTTAACAATCAACATCCAATTGTGAACATCTTACTCTCATAACAATAACAAGAAATAAATTTGTAACAACATAAAAGTCAAGAAAGAAATGGTATTATACTTTGAAAGAATATACCCGGCATTACAATATGCAAACGCACAATAACTACACTAGCAGAAAACTGACCTTCAGCCTGTCCATATAAAACAAAAGTAACAGCCACAGAAACCAACCTGCAACAAAATAAAACAAGCCGCTACATCTCTCACGTTTAGTTCTCCCTAGAATTACAAGCACACTTTCAAATGCCGGTATTCCACCTAGGCGAGCGGAATACTAAAACAATGACGAAACGCTCAATGCAACTCTCCGTGGTCGAAAACAATGGAGCGAGCTGCTCCAAACAAACTACTCGTATCGTTTGAGAACGGACGACCACATTAAGGGAATTACAAAACGGTGCCGTCGGTCACCGGGAATTTCTACTAAAAGGGGCGAGAATCCAAACATCGAAGAGGAAATTAAAAAGCCGCTCTCTTGTGCCCTCTCATGAACTCTCCGCCGAAACCGGTTGAACGGGCGCTTGCGGAGAAGCGCGCAAATTGCACGGAACGCGCGGGGGCCCGCGCGCAGATACGACTGCCCGCCAGTGCGCCGGGGCTACGCGCAAAGCACATCTGCAGAACGCGTCCATCGCGGCAGGGAGGCCGAATATAATTAGATGAGGCGCGTTAGAAAGCGAATTCCGAAACGACACGCCGCCAGACAGCTGTGTGTGCTTTGAACTCGAGCGGGAGGCTCCTAAGCGAATCAGCGTGATCTACGCGCGAATAAACGAAGTGAAGGGTGAGGAACGCGGGTGAGACAGAGGGGACGTGGGAAGAGGCGGGATGTGAAAGTGTGGGTGTGAAGCGAAAAGAGGCAATACCTACTAGTACTTGAATGAGTATTGAAGTATTAGTATGTATTGAGAGAGGGAGGGGGCGGATGTGAGAGAGAGTGTGGTAGAGGTGGAGGACGAGTGGGTGGAACGGAACTGGATGTAAAGAGGGGCGTGGCGGAGCACTGAAGGGAGTTACCGAACATCGATGTTGAAAATCAAAACTACGATGCTAATTGTACATCGTCCAAAAACAATCGATGTATTTTAAACGTACATTTTTAAGTGGGTTTACTACCCATGTTTACTGACTGAATAATAATAATAATAATAATAATAATAATAATAATAATAATAATAATAATAATAATAACAGTGGACAAAACAATATGAGCGCTCACGTTGGTCCGAAGGGGTGAGTCCCCCGATCGAAGAAGATTCTGGGAAAAAAGAGTGATTGCACAACCATAGCACATGTGTTTACGTCCGCTCCTTACGAAATCCTAGCACATCGAGATCATCAGGCATGAGATATTCTGCAGGATGATGGTATTACAAACAAAAGAATCGATGCACAAAACATCAGCTTTAATACATCAACGGTTAAAGCATAGATTTTTCCATAAAACACCGATCTTCTGAAAACATCGACCACGATGTCGCATCCCTAGTCGGGATGGAAAGCAAGAGGGGAGGAAGAACAGGAGGGCGGGTGGAGCGAGGAGAAGGGTGTGGAAGGGAGAGGCGAGGGAGCGGGTGGACCTAGACGAAACGGATTGGGCGGAACGGAACGGGTTAGCCCGAGGTAGCGCATCGCAGGTCGGTTCCCCAGGGGATGCGCTTGGTTGGTGAGAGAAGTGGTGAGGTAGTGGCAGAGAATTCCGATCTGGTGACGGGGAGCGTGCAATGAGGTGGGCACGCGTGGCAGGGAGGCGTGGCACGTGCCCCTGCACAGCGGGGGCGTAGCGTAGGGCGTAGCGTAGAGGGCGTAGCGTAGGAGTAGCAGAGCGTGGCGGGGAGTGCGAGAGGCGCAGTGGTGTCGTTGTGGGGGCCGCCTCGCGTCTCCCCGCACACCTTCCCGCCCCTTCGCTCGCCTCCCGCCTTCTACGCAAGGCGCTCAAATGGCATCGGCCTGGCTTACGGGCTCTCCTTAAGGTTAATTCCAGCCCCGCGCCGCGCCGCCGCGCCGCCGCCGCCGCCGCCCCGGACGGAGCTGAGTACGGGCGGCGTCGTCGCGGCGCGGCCGCGGCTTGCACAGCCGGGCGGCGGCGGCGGAGCTCCTCCACCTGCGGAGAAACATGCGGAAGGGAATCGGTGAGAGCGAACCGGAAACGTGCGGCTGGAGGACTAGTTGCGGTCTTTAGATGGCGCATTATCCTATTTACC
>BOPP01000050.1:2068763-2152967 GCA_017312745.1 Gryllus bimaculatus | reverse complement strand
GTGGAGGGGGAGGGGGAGGTAGAGGTGAAGGCGGGGAGACAGTGTAGGTAAGGCCGAAGCTGTGGGGGAGGCGAACGCTACGCTGGTGCTAAGGTAGGAGATGGGGGCTAGGGCGTAGGTTTAACAAATACGATGAGGGAGGCAGAGGGGGGCATTGGAGACGGCGGTCGGGGTGACAGTGAGAGCTTGAGAGAATGAAGGCCAAAGTTGGGGGAAGGCAGGCGGTACGCAGGAGCGAAAGGTAGCGACGGTAGAAAGACAGGAGGGAGACTAGGAATTAGGTTCAACGAAGATGATACGGAAGTCACGGGGAGCAGTGGAGACGGCGGTGGAGGCGACAGAAGAAGCAGATGTGAGGCAGTAACGTAGGGGTTCGGGAGATACCGTAATGGAGGTGGGGTTGACAGTGAAAGCTTCAGAGAAAGTGAGGCCGAAGATGAGGGGAGGGAGCCAGTGGGAGGGGCTGAAAGTAGAGGGGCGGGATGGGAACCGTGACAAACTTGCGAAGGTGTGGCGGTGGAGTTGGGCGGGGACGTGGACGGGGCAAGTCTGGAGGGGAGTTGGGGTGAAGGCACGGGCAACGAGGCTCGAGTACTGGGTTGTCGCTGAGTTGCTGGGTGGGACATTAATGAAGAAGTGGGTGAAGGTGAGTGTGGAGACGGGATGGATTCGGGGACAGGTATGCAGGTTAGGGTCAAAGGTGCGGTGTGTGTGTGTGTGTGTGGCGGGAACAAGCGAAGAAATGGTCAAAGTTATGGAAAACGCGGGCGCGATGGCGGGAGGGAAGGAGACGTCGAGGTTGTTGGCAGGGTAGGCAGGACCTGGCGAGGTGGGCAAGGGAAATGGTGGGGATGGAGTAAAGGCGGAGTAGGGAGCTACGAAGGTGGATGAAGGGTGGAGGCAGAGTAAGGGATTCGGAGCGAGTAACGGAAAAGTCTTCGTGAGGGTGAGAACGGCAGCTGAGATAAGACTGAATGCCGGACAATAGATACTTGGCTGAACGAGACGCTGCGTCATGAGCGTTTCCGCCGTCGGAGAGCGGCCTTCTTCAGGGCGAAATGTCACAACGGAGGAAGATGAGACAGAAGATGGGAGTAAGAGAAGAAGATGACGGCCGAACCGTTGGAAACTTTGCCTAGAACGCGGCTTCTTTCGAATAGCCTAGTACCTACTGGCTCCGGCCGCGGAAGCTTTAAGGATATGCGGGGAAGTGATGGGCGTCAACGTTGAAGGCGGAGGTGAAGGTGTGGTGCGGAGCGAGCAAGGCGGGGTAGAGTAGAGGGCTGAGGGGCAGGGAAGTAGGCGGGATCACAAGCGTGCGACCAGCAGGGAGAGGGGTGGTGGCAGAGCGGGAGCGCGGCTTGAAATAAGTTCACAACGACGTTCATTGAACTGAAGACGCAGGTGTGTCGCTACCGAAAGGAGGTGTAGAGGATGGATATGATAAGGGAGGCTTAGAAAAATGTGACGAGAAATTGATAGTGAAAGTCGACTACTGAGAGATAACAGTGGGGCGGATGTGGAGTGGTGGAGGTGAGGAGGCCAGAAGCTTATACGGTAGCAGCTCTCTAATGAACGGAGGCAGCGGGGGAAGGAGAGGCGGAAGCGAGACGAAGAAGTGGCGAAGGAAACGGGAGGACGGAAGGAGGGAAAAGGGTGACGGCAGTTGAGGTGGAGACGGGCATGAGTACGGAGAGTGCAGCAGTGAATGAAGCGTGGACGTGATAACGTGGGCAGTGGGGCGGAATGGAGCGAGGAGCCGTGGTGGTGGAAACGAGACAGTGAGCGGCAGCAAATCGAAAGAAAAACTGGGTTTAGAACCGGAGGGGAGGGAGAAGCGAGGATGGAAGCGGGGAATCACGTGCGAAGGTGGATGGCAGAGGCGATGTCGAAGGGTAGCGTAAAGGGCGTGAAGGCGGCGGATCCAGAGGGAAGGCGAAGTGGAAGTGGAAGCGGGGGTGCCTCGCGAGGGGTGGGGGCGAAGGCGGTCGCCCGACGCCAGAGGCGGGGAGGGGCGGCGCGGCGCGTACGTGGCTCGTGTTAATACATTAAAAGCGCAAGGTGCACGGCTCTCACCGCGGCGCCCGGGGTCGTGGGCGGGGGAAGGGGCGGGGAGGGGCAGATGAGCGCTGTGTGCTTGAGAGGAAGTGCGGTGGCGACGACTTCCGCGAGGAAGACCGAGATGTCGGGGGATGCTGGGAAATACCCCGCACCCACACCGACGACGTTCTAGCCGTCAATGTGCCGGAAATTGTTATTCGTCATATTGCGTACCGCCGGCTTCCGCCGACTGGGATAGCTTCGAGCCAGCCAGCATTGTGTGTGTGCATATGTAGCTGTAGAGAGTTCAGCTCCTGTTTGGAGAGAATTCAAGTTTCCGACTGTATTAATCGGTAGTTCTCTGTCGTTTCTCCGGTCAATACCAGGTGAGTCGATCTTTCCTTTCTCTTCCTCGTATCATCCTGTCCCCTTCCCCACACTCACACTTCCATTAATTACATCAAAAAGTATGTATCGGAGAGCATTCGCCATCGCAGAGCTTGGAAATTCCCTGCAAGTCGACGTTTAGATCAATGCCGAATATCATCATTCATCAGAGGAGGAACACATCTATTTCCCGGAATAAAATATTCACATCATTAATGGAACTAATGACCATAGCAGTCGACGTGCCCACAATCAATCGAACAAACACGCGGTAGGGTCTTTAATGTACTTGACAACGCCTGGTTGTGGGAGGTGAGACACCGAGCAGTGGATGTCGCAAACAAAACTTTCTCAAGTGTACAATAAACCGAGTTTTGCTGTTGTGTATTCGAATAATAATAGGGCGGTGTCTTCATGGTCGAGCTGAATTACCTGTTTTTAACAATGATGATTATGATAAAATTATAATAATAATAATAATAATAATAATAATAATAATATTAATAATAATAATGAACTCACCTAGGTTGTACATGACCTTATGGTTACTGGTGAAGCTCCAAGTACCTTTTTGATACTGATTGAGATGTCAGAGGTAGCGTAATTACTTCTGAGGTATTGCGAGCCGAACAGGG
The DNA here is from genome assembly GCA_017312745.1 of Gryllus bimaculatus. Taxonomy (NCBI): domain Eukaryota; kingdom Metazoa; phylum Arthropoda; class Insecta; order Orthoptera; family Gryllidae; genus Gryllus; species Gryllus bimaculatus. The sequence goes on along the minus strand of BOPP01000050.1, from coordinate 2,149,905 downwards.
CGATATTGACATGGAAGAAGACGTATTCCAGAGCAGGACCTCAATCTTCTAAGAATTAGAAGAGGAATATATATAGCATAGTAATAATAACGGAGGAGCTACCTCAAAAATTCTAGCCGTAGGTCTGGCCTTCTGTGGGAGTTTCCCAAACAGTTAGTGACGGCTGCATTATTAGTGCGATATAAGTAAAGAAGGAAGCCTTGTGTACCTTTGTACTTGTTAGAGATCCAAAGAAGGAAAGAAATTGGAGTCAAACATCAGCCTATTGGTAACAGTAGAGCAAAAACTTTTAATTAACCTGCCAAGGACTCCCTTCAGTAGTCTGTGAAAATCCCAAGGGGTTTAATAATGATGCAATCGGTAGGATCGTCACTGAGCCCTGGAGGAATTCGAATATGTATACCCAGGTTCACCAGGGCGTTGAAGTAACAGGTGGCAGAAAATAAGTCATGTAATAAGTGTGAACCAGAAAATCAAGTTGACGCTTGCGAACATCACTCAAAAACAACTGGAAATGTGAATATAATAGGTAAGAGCAGGTTCATTGCACTTCCATTTTATCCTCTATCTGTGATATTAATGTTATCTTTCATAGTTCTCAGTTTGTAACCCTGCGATAACCTCATAAGATTAATGTCAGGCATCCACAGGCACCTGTCGCTTGACGAGCCTGCCTTGCGTCGGTTGTAAACCTGCAGTCACCGCTACCTGCTTCATTGTTCGCAGCACGCGGAATAACGCGGCTGCGACAAATTCACTCCCGGCGGTTCCAGGGCTGGTCTTAGGGTGCATTGCTGTTCCTGCTGCCAAAGAACACCAAAGGGCTCGGCGACCCTCGTGTGCAAAGACTGCTTTGAAGGGCCTCGAGTTTGCAAAGGTATCCACTGGGCTTCCCGGCGATGCCACACGTTCGGGAGTTTCTACGCGGTTGCCGCGTCTCCCGCAACGACCCCGCCGCGTTCATAACGGCGCGGCGCGGCGTGGCGCTGCGCGTCGCCGCCAGAAGAAAGTGGGAGGTGCGCTGGCGCGCTGTGTGCTTACAATTAGTGAGGGGGAGGCGCGCGCGGTAACGACACACTGGCACTCGAGCGACGCTCGCCCCCGGCGCGCAGCACCCGTCGAGGGCCCCGCCCACGCCCCACCCACGCCCCCACGCCCTCACGGCCCCTTCGCTTTGCGCGCGCCTGCGTCACGCCCTCCCCTTCACCCCCCTGCGCTCTTCCTCTCCGCATTCTCCAAACACTCCCCTTTCCTCACGTTTTAGCGGCGTCTTCGTCTCCGTATTCGCTCACACCCCCATCGTGCGTCCCGGGCACCCTCCCTCCCGCCTTTGCAGCGTCATCATATCAATGATCACCTACAGCCTCCCCTCTCAAACGCCCACCTCGCGGTCCATTGCGTTGTTCTTGCTCGTGGTTTTAGCATCATCCAATCAATCCATACTACGTCCATATTCCCTCACGCCCTCCCAATCGAACATGTCCCCTCCCCGGTTCTACGTGTTATTTTCGCTTCCGCTTTCGTATCGTTGGTTTTCCATTTTCATCCTTGCCCTCAGCCTGGAATTTACCCTTGCCCTTCACCCGAACCCCTCGCTCACGGGTCGTCTTAGCTGCCCCCTTCGCACCATGTGTGGCCTTTCACATCCTCTTTGCTTTGCTCTCACCCACACCCACACCCACGCTCTCGTCAACAATCTCATCCCTACTCGTCATCGCTTTCGCTCTCATTATCGTCCAAGCATTCACCCTCGTGTTGACCCTCGCTCTCACCTCCCTCTAGCCATCGCCTTCCCCCACTCATAGATTGGGGTATTGTTCTCGCCGTTGCTTTAACTTCAGTCCTGTTTCCTTAGTTACGATTACATGCACTTCGTATGTCAGTGCTTTCAGGACATAGTTTGAGGATCGGTTTTGCGATTCGTTTTACTCAATTTACGTAGATCCTTGCCTCTACCTTTTTCAAAACTTCATCAAACTATTTTTCCTTCAAGACTCTCTGTACTGTTCCTGCCCTCGCCTTTGTTTTGTCTTGTGCTTCCGTCATTTCCTTTCCTCTTTCTAATACTTCACGTACTACCTCTCTTACTGTTTTCTTACCGCCACCCTATCACGTTCATTTTTCTACTGCAAATACTCCTCCGCCCACACATCTGTCATTGCGTTTGCCTCCGATTTCATAATAGTGTTACCACCGACGTCGTGTTCGCGTTCGTGTTGGCGACCGCCACATCTTCCCACTTCGTCTCCGACGCCATCTCCGCCCCCGATTCCTCCGCCAACTTCCCCATACGTCATAGGCACCATCACTACCACCACCACTAACAACAACACCGCCGCCAACAACAACACCGCCGCCGACGCCGTCGTCTGTAACCACTACCACCACGTCCGTTTCCACCTCCACTCCAGCCGCGTCCGCTTCCTCCTCCACTTCAACCTCCCTCTCCCTCCTCCCTTACTGCCTCCATCTATGGCTCTCTACCCTTGCCATAGCCATTGCCACCCCCCCCCACTTCCGTCACCGTCCCCGGCCGCGGGCGTAGCAGGGCAGCTCGAAATAAAAGCACAACCTACAAGCGCCCCGCAGTCGGCTGGAGCGAAAATCGATGACAGCACAGTGCGTGCGCGAATAGCCTGCTTGCTTCCCACACAGCCCCCGAGTTGCAACGAGAGCAGGACTTGCGGAAGAGACTAATTAATTGGACAGACTGGAGAGTCGTGAATGGTGGAGGTACGCTGTTCTCATGCGGCTTTTCGTGGTTCCGTCGACGCCTGCACGCCGCGGTAACGTGAAGGAAACATGCCGTCTGCCAATGATCTCACCAACTTTTCTCTTCACGTAAGGGTCAGTATGTAGACAACGCACTCAAAAGTTCCCTCGTTTTTTCAACTGACAGCAAGGCACCAAATGCTTGTGCCTCAGGAATTATCTCTCGTGTGCAGTTATTGATCCAGATGGATATTTTTGTTGAAATTACACGAATTAGAATATAATTTTAAATCTTTATAAACTGATTTGGAAACAGTTGTAGTTCAGTGTTCGTTCCATTCATTATTCGTTTAGGAGCATCGTATTAGTAAGGATCTTTATGATTTATCAGTTTGTAGTAGAGACAAAACTAAATGCAATAGGTTGATAGTATTCCGTTTACGCACATTTTCCTATGGGACAAATATATGATTTAATGTTCACGTCCTTGAAGACGAGCTGAATGTTTCCTTGTAATTCCTTTATTCCCAAGACAGTCCTGGAAGTAAGAAGACCAAGTCGTGATCTTTTGCGAAGGTGTGTATGGTTGGAAAACCGAAGGTTTTATTTTCGTTTCACCACAGAGCTCATTTGGCTTCAAGCCTTGCATGAAAATGCCCAAGATCCGGAGTGTACGCCACTTTCATCGCTATGCTACCAACGCTGTGAAGATTGGAGCAGCGCAATGCAGTGAAGTGTTGCATGCAACTGAGGAGTAGTCCTATCCATACGGTTTTTTTTCAGACGACCTAAAAGAAGGCCATGACAAGCCACTTCTCCTGTCTGTTACAGACACTAATATGGACCGTGAGCGTGCTTCACACAACGCTAGACACACAACAGTATCAATGGGAGATCGATCTCAGCGTTGTTATTTTCCTATATCTTTTTAAGGAGTGATAGTATCATATTTAAGAAATTTTACTATTGACGCCTTTTTAACAGTTGGTGTTGGTTTCGTCTTTCAACTCTTATAGAATATTTAGAAAAAAAACTTATCCGTCGCCATACGTAATCGTTTTTTGAAATCTCTAGATTGCGGTTCAGATTGTGTAGAAACTGGAATCTCCACAGCATATGTCCGAAAACGTACTATTTTTTACAAAGAAGATCTATAAACTAAGACTTCAAACGAAGCCAAAAAAGTAAGTAACGTTTCAGAAGAAAGGGGGAAGAAGCAAATCGAAAGATTTCTGGAAACAGAACAAAAAGAAACAAAAGAAACGAAAAATTCCAAAATTTACATTTTTTCCTGTGGTTCACAGCAAAATGTTTCGAAAATGAGAAAGGAAGAAGAAAGAAAAAGAATGAAGGGGTCACGACAGAAATTGTAGTGCTGAGGTAGAGCTTGATTCGTGTTTGACGTACGATATCCTATACACTTCTCCACTGGAATAAATCTGTTCTCCATACATCTCCTGTACATATTTCTTCAGAGCCGGCATTCTGACGCCATGCTTTGAGACGCTGTGGTATTTCCATGACCTCAATAGACCCTCTCTTTACTGCGTGAGCTGTGGGTGTTCCACTTCTGGACACTGCACAGCACTCCGCTCCGGCTGACATCTTCTGTCGTCTTGCTGCCCCAACATCGTGACATGGCCACATATTCGGTTATCTTACTGACACCGTACTAATTTTATTTAAATGTGATAAAATAATTGACACAAAAAATGCAGTTTATCCAATTTTGTGTAAAATTGGATGCAAAAATGAAAACATTTTTTCGTACCTAATTAAATTTGCATAAAAACGTTTCATTTAATTACGGAAAGTCGGGTTAGATTTGTGCATGAACATGGCGCGCCGTAGCGCCATAGTGGTGTACTTAGTGGTGCATGGTTGTACTTGGGGTACAAGTGAATTTGCATACTGTACCGCCTACTCCATATCTTTCCATTCAGTCTTTGTGGACTCTCTCCACAATACAACTTCCATATTAAGTTTTGTAATCTATGTCATCCCAGACATCTCTGCAGTTTCTATTAAATAGTCTCCCTTCTTACCTTCTGTTTCTGTCATTCTTGTATATTTTACACGTCAGAAAGGCACGGGTAACGATTTTTACCGTCACGTATTATCCTCGCCCTCATTACGTTGGATATATTTAACAATTTTTGTAATAAAAATTGGATTAGACGCTCTATTTAGAACGTGAGGGGCATAGACAATGAAACATTTTAACTCCCAATATTTTTATTACATGTAACACAGCGCTGCACAGTTAGCACATTGTGCTGAGCGAAATGGATGTTAAGGCGTTTCAGGGGCAGACATGTAAAAACGAGTGGTATTATTTTCTAAAATTTGGAAATATTTAATAGCAATTTATCTCCGGCGCAATTTATCCTACTGTTTTGATAAAAGTAATAAGCTTCTGCATACGACAGGTCACTTGAAATCCAATACGCTTACACTGCGGACTTAAAAAGATTTCCGCTTTTGTTGATTTATTGAACGGTTTGACAGCTTTTCGTCTCCTCCATTGGTTTGACCCTTCCCTGAAAAATATTGAAAAATAATGTATTAAAAAATCGGTCATTGATGTAGATGTACTTCCTTGTTAGTGCAGATTTTGACATAAGTGAGACCTAGCCTACGTAATGAATTGTCTCGATTATTTGCAAAATGTCTCATTTACAATCTTTGCGGGAATGAGTTAGTTTTACTATTCGACTTAGTATATGCTTTAATCATTCTTTTATTTAAAAATTTGGATTGCATCAGTTGCCCCTGCGGTTTCCGTCGTGTCTTTGACATTCACCGTATGATTCACATTCGTACCTATATCTAAATAGGCTTTCACGAAAACATGGTACACGTTGTGCCTGAGTGGGAGATCTAAGGATTCGAGTCAGCGGTGGTTGATTTACGATACCAGCTAGATAGCTGGGTCGAGTTGAGACGCTCGACAGAGATGAATTTTAGCGGCAGGCTGCTCTAGGATTTCTCGTGGTATCTCCGATCCATGAATGTCGGAGCAGTACCCTAATAAACGAGCAACGGACATCGTACGGATTGTCATTCCTCATTCTTGCTCCGTGCTGTGCCCTTACCGACGTACAAATACATAATTCCATGTACTACACCATCCGGAGACAAGTCAGAAGCTTAGTGCTTTACCTCGGTTAAGATACTGCCTCGCTGGGGGAGATACGAGAGAAACTTTTCTCAATGCGAGCAATAGGTCAGCGGAGGTTCTCGAGCCCCACAAGTGGAGTAACACCGCGCCGTAACATGCACTACACTCGCGGTGACCAAACGTAGAACACGAGTTAATCGCTCTCGTTGAAGCCTCCATTGGCTGCATTGCTTCTGGAGCCTCCCTCGGCAATCTGTTCGGGTGGCCTCCATCGCGTTGACTTGCAGCGCCTCCGTCGCCCGGGTCACCTCCGCCTCCGCCTCCGCCTCCACATCCTCCGCTGCCGGCGCTCCCCTTCTCCGCCGGGGGCAGCGGCAGCGACGGCGGCGGCAGAGGCGGCCGACCGCCGTAATGAAAACCTTGTTAAAACTTTCAGCCATATATCCCGACAGCGGCGGAGCCGTCCAGGACAGGCCCGCGTGAGATGGATAAGCGGGGACAATGGAAGGGGCGGCGGAGGCGGCGGCGGCGGCGGCGAAGTGGGCCGCTCCGTGCGCCCCCAAGAGCGAGGAGTGAGGACCGAGGAGCGAGGACGTTCGGGAGGACGGCGGACTTTGATGCAGGCGAGCACTCGCTGCTATACGCCAGAAGTCTGCCGTAAGTAGGTCTGCGTGGCGTGACGTGACGGCGCACCAGTCGCCGTGGCGCGCCCCCTCGCGCCTCTTCAACGCACTTGCGTAGCGGCGCCACACTCAAATAATACGCGGGACTGTGAAATAGTATAAAGTAGGCATATTGTAGTGGGACACCTGCACGCTCCGTGTAATGCTCAAATTAACCATGTAATCATGGCATGTGGTTTCAAGAAGACACTTTTGACAAGTGGATATTACCCTGCACTCCCGTAGTGTCATGGATATGTATGTTGGGCTATATTACTGCAAATTTGTAATCTTTATTCCTTGAAATTCAGTTAGAGATTTACTATTCCCTATTACGTCGCAATAAATTATTCAACTTACAATTTACTTGACTTACAATTTGAAGATGCTCTTAAATGCATGAAAAAGTATAATACAATCTACTGTGGCTATACTAATAAATATTTACCTGGTTCTATTGCATTTCAACCAAAAACGTCAGTGAAATTAATTTGACCAAGAGCAATATAAGGGGAAAAGGTGTCAACAAATTTGAAAATTGAATAAGGTAAAGAAGAAAAATGAATAGGTTAATGCAATTTAAGACCAAGAAAATCATGAAAATAGTATATTACGTTACACAACTGACATAAAGTCAATCACATTTTTTAAATCATAAACATACATTTTATGATGATAGTTATTAAAGTGAACATGAAACATTCATTCCACAATTTAAACTACAATGTTTTATTTATGGAACATCCTTACGATTTGTGATGGAGACTACCGTAGTTGTTATTATGATTAATGTACTTTTTCTGCAGTTTCTCTAACACGTTTGGATAACGTGTGAATAGACTAATTGATTTAATGTAGTTTTGTTAGTAATTATCGGTTTACAAAATTGTATTCCGCCAGTCCTTGCACGTTTTGCGACCAATACGCATTATTTATTTTACGCGTGTTTTACTTTAATACCTATTTCGTATAATTCAATATATTTCAGTAATATTGTTATTCATGCTGTTTTTAAGTCTTCCTAAGAACTTACTGGCATTTGTTCTTGCCTTTTTTTGCAATGAAGGGAAAACGCCAATTCTGATGGCTTCTAGGTTTGTGCTATATTAGATATTCTACAAGACAAGTTCACACTGGTTCATATGTAATAGATATTGTATATTAAAAAGCTAGTAATAGTACAATTCATACAGTACACAAGAAATGCAATGCAAGAGAATGAAAATGTAAAGAAGCGAACCATGTATGATAGGGGACCTTAAAATATTTAAAGAGTTTAGCAGGGACGATAGCACCACTGAAGAAAATATATTACTTGTTTAAAACGTATCCCAATATCAATACATTGAACTTTCCAGTAGAACCTCGAAGGGCATTCACATGTGTTAAAGAGCATTCCGTGCCGCTCCACACCCTCCACTTCTCCTTTCCACGTTACTGCGAATCCTTGTCAAAAAGTTCCATCCGCGAATGAAAGCCGTATAGCTCTGGTCCAAGCAATGACGTCTGACGTCTGCGGGGGCGTCGGTATTGGCAGCGGCTGGTGGCAGCGGCAGCCAAGGACAGAGCGAAGGACGGAGTGTGGGGGGGGGCGGAAGGGGAAGGGGGCGAGTGGGGCAATATGGCGCTGCGTTTTACGCCTCGTGTTGTTTGGAGCCTTCTCCTCGCGGCCCCGCTCCGTCCCGCCCCGCCCCGCGCCCACGCCGTTCAACTGACGCCACGAGGGCGGCGGCGTATTGTATATTACACCCCCACCCTGGGCTTTCGCGCTCCTCTTCCTGCCGTTGCCGTTTCAGCAGGCGCCGCGCCCCCTCCCTCCCCTAGGCCGCCAGCCGGCTGCACCGCCCATCGTTTCAATTGCCACCGTTTCCGTATTACTCAGAGACAGCCCTCGGGGCGTCTTTGAGAGGGAGGTCCTAGGGTTCGAGCCTGGACGGTGGCAGATGTTCGATATTACCTACATAGCTTGTTGAATTCAACCTGTGGATGACAATTGTAGCGCCAGTCTGCTCTGCGTTGCGTTGTTGGCGTTGTTTCTTAGACAAATACTAGAAAAATAGAATAAGATGAGTCCTAACTAATCGACTGCTGAACACGCGCGATCTTTTGTACCTTATTCTTGTTACCACTTCCTCTCGCCTCCTTTGGAATCCTCTTTTTATTTTTGCAACGAGCCAACCAGAGATGAGCTAGTTACAGCCTTTACTCTCCGTTTTCGTCGCCTTCTTCTGCTCTACTTAGCGGCCAGACACAAATTTAAGGTATGATAAGATGACCATCAATGGTGACGATCTTCGGATTGCGCAGCGTCTGTTGCTTCCGCATATTTGACTGATGGTCTCCATTTAGTCTCCTAAACCAAGCTGGTCGCCGTTTATCCGTTCCCGTCCTTCCTTCTCTCCTCCCTCTCTCCATTTCTGGGGTTTTACCATTTTTTCTCTCCCACGCTGCTCTGCTATATCGCGTTGCAATCCTCGTGCTGCCATTCTCTCCTGGCCGCGTTGCTCTAGCGTGTTCCTGTCTAATCTACCGCTGTCTCTTTTTCTCTCCTCATTCACTCACTTTCTCCCCATCGTGCATGTGTTCCCGTTGTCTCCTGATCTGGTTCCTCTGTCTCATTTCGGCCCAAATCATCTGCTGCCTTAAGTAGCCGTTACCTCGTCATGATGCGTCTCATTCCACACCGTGTTGCTTTTGCCAACACCTCCGCGACCTTCTCTACTCCTGCCCTCGTAGTTTCAGCTACTTTGCTCTGAGTTCCCGCGATGTTTCGTCAGCTATCGAAATATTTCATTGTTAATAATTCGGCGATTTCTCTTTTCTCTTCCACATATTAAAATATCTGCGTTCATATTTCTGCTTCCCCCAGCCGTCAAGCTGCGACGACCTCCTTCTACGGGCGAACTCGGAAACGTCACAACGCCGTGGCTTCGCTCTCCGACCTTTTGAACCTTTTTCTTCTCGGCCCACATGTGTCTTTCTCTCTTTGACAACTTTGGCTCATAAAGTATTTTGTTTCTAGTCTAAAATTATCGCTTAACTTCAGTAACTGAATACTTCGAAATGAACAAGTTCATACATTTGTAGCCATGCGAAATCTTATGTAATATATATTTTTAAAGCAATAAAAACTCTAGCAAAGATAAAACTTGTATGAGTGTAATAGTAGAGCGGATTTAAATGTAATAAATTTTTTCTTTGATACCAAATTGTGGAGTACATCAAAATTTATGGTGTCAATATAACTTATATCTTCCTTATTATAGTAGGAGTAAATAAATTAATTAAATAAATAAATTTTGCATTACAATTTCTGAAAGAGATTATTTCATAACTATAATAGATAGTAATATTCTAAAGATATTTTCATAGATATAGATTCATGAAATTATTCTAGTATCATAAAAAATGCTTTAGTGTATGTTATATGTAATTATAAGCTTAGACCAATAAAGATCAGACAGTTATTTTTTAAGGTGTTAGTTATTCATACATGCCATTCATTATAGAATTACAGTTCGAAAAAAATAATTTCATGTCTTCCTGAAATAAAACATATTTCCGAAAAAATTAAAATATTAGTATAAATTCATGCCCTGGCGTGTTGATTCGTTTTTTTAATATTAATATTTGCATAAAATGATAATACGGTTAGTAGTCCGTAGGTTCCGCTTTTTCTGGGTCAGAAACCTCAACTACCAGGTCAGGGATTAAATTTTTAAAATTTTATCTGTAATGTAATTCATCTGAACAAGAAATTAGTGTCAAAACGTCATGAATTACATATAAGAATATCTAAAAATCTTTTTAAAAAATAAATCTTTATTGGTCTACTTTTATAATTACTCTATTGAACTAGTGGTGCTAAAACAGCGAGTACTTTCGCGTCTTTGGTACTATTTATACCTCAATTTCTCTCCGAATTAACACATCTAGTCATAATTATTGGTAAAACTCATTACAAATCGTACAACATTTAGTACGAAAACTATATATAAACACAAATTTGTAACTGCTTTTCATGCATCTAAACCATGTCCTTACAATTAGAAGTAATTCACTCAAATTTAGCTATCAAGTAACGGCGCGGAATGTCATTATTGCATTCCAGTCTGACATTTTCTGAAGGCTAGCAAGTTTTCTTTTAGATATTTTAAATATGTTTTTAATAATTTCTAAAATATTATTTTGTAAACGTATAACAAAATCTCGAATGCAAGAAAAGAACAAAGAAATATGAAATAATGAACCAATTCTAACTTACGTATCATCCAAATTCCTGGAATCACTTCTCATATTACGTTTACAAAGCGCAAGAAATTCGTAGCGGGCGACTATGACATCAAATTACTAAAACAAAAATACTAATATTTTCGAAAACTTCAACATCATCATATTTGAAGATCGGTTTTCGATGAACACATTTCAGTAAGAAAAAAGTCATCAGAATTCCAGTTAGAAGTAGAAAAAATCTCTACCTTTTATAGTTTAGTTGTAGGAAGACGGAGATACGTTTTCTTATATTTACGAAAAATCGGCCATTTCAAGAAACATGAGACTTACACCATTCTCTTACACTCCTCTCTTTCGCGTTATCCAACAACAATATATAATCAATAATAGCAATATCGACTGGGGACTATCAATTTTGATGAAAATCAGCTGAACTGTTTAGTCACTATTGTGGTTCACACACAGACACACGGACGTAAACGTTTTGTGAACGTTCGTTTGACGAATATACACGTTTGTTGCGGCATTTGTATTTTGTTCTACGACTTGGATTGTAGACCTAGTCATAATGCAACTTTCTTCGTCACGAAATTATTTTGCTGCTGTTAGAAATAGAAAGTTTGGAAGTTTATGCTCCGAATTGACGCTTGAAGAAATTAGATTATGTATCAAATTTGCATTTCCACCGACATCCTTTCTCTGTAAACGTGAAAATGCACGCTCTCATCCAAATTGTGAAAGTGACGAGTGAGAAAACAGCGAAGGGAACTCCGTGGGGGTTGCGTGGGCGGCGCGTATTTGAAACGCGCTCTCTGGGAGCAATTCGCGAGTGGAGAAGATAAGTGAAGCTGCCGCAAGGGATTTGCTTTGCCACCGCCGGGCTTGCGTCCCAAAGGACTCGACCCTCCCTATTCTCTTCTACTTCTCTTCCATAGTTCACCTTTAGAAGATTTAATGCAGAACATACCACGTCCCTTGTTAGCACAGGGTTGAACCCTATTTGGTAACGGTTGTTGTCTCACCAAGTAATAATTTAAATATTTTTAAAATATTATTCATTAATTTCACTGTATTACTTCAACTATTTGTCAGAAGGGAGTCTGAATAATTAAAGCCATGCTCACATTTTTACCTTCTCTGTTGATTATCTGCTAGCGATCTTACGCTTATTTGCATTATATTATTATTATTATTATTATTATTATTATTATTATTATTATTATTATTATTATTATTATTAATATTATTTTTATTATTACGATTATTTCAAACGCACGTCAAAATCATTAAAAAAGCAAGGATTTTTAAATATCAACTGGAATTAAAAATTATTTGTTTGTTTATATTTCTTATCGGAGTCCTTATGTAGATATAGTTTATTTAAGAGGCATGAAAATGGAAGATGAGTAACGATTTTTAAAATATTGACTATTTTTCCACAAGTAATATCAATTTCTGTAGGGTAAGAGTGAACACGTCTTCGTTCGGATTGTAGTCATATGTTACGTACTAATATAACAATCTGATGTTAAATGTAATATTGGCGTACACTACCTTTCAGTTGCTATCGTTTTAATAATAGTTTTTCTTTTCGAAAAGGAGCTGTGAGAGGTCATGAATCATTTTACTTCATCCGCAACATTGGCTGTTGTTACAATTGCACTTTCAGATAGTTCTTTGGTAAATAAATATTTTGGAAATGGGATCGTTTAGCAAACAGTTGCTCCACGTTATGTAGTATTGCCTTTTATCGTACCTATACGAATCCTTAGTGCGTTACCCTCATGACGTGAATATAATAACCTAATCATTTTAGATATTATAGATTATGGTACATCGACAAGCAATATTTTACTCGAATTAGCGGCCTACCGCTTTGACGATTCATAATTCATTCAGACTGTCTCAAAATGCTACGTTTAGATGAAAATTAGCATAAGTATTCTTGTGCAAGACTTCTGAATAGGCCGGCCTCGAGCCACAACAGGCTCTTGTAAAAATAAGTTTCCCTCTTAAAAGACGTGGGTGAAAAATCGATAAATAATAAGAATGTTTGAAGAAATGAATTTGTCCATTCTTATTCGGTTATGGCATTATACAGTGCCAATTCATAATTGATGTTCTACTGGAGTTTGTAAACATTGTCCCCTTGCTACCATTGTCAAACAATATTAATGTCTCTTAAGAAAATCTAATCCAGACGCGGTATCTTAGGAAAGTACACATCTCCCTAACACGTAACTGTGTGTTCTTGCGTTCATCCGCTTGTCACCCCCCAGTCTCCCTCCGCCGGCAACTGCTCGCCGCAATAGCCCGCTCCTTAACGCCTTCTGCAGCACAAGCCCCTTATGCCTGCGGGCCACCGGGTCACTTTTATTTATATTTTTTAGACTTAAGTGAAAATCCAAGTGGAGTCGGCGCCGCCAAAAAGTAATTCCAGCCGCACCCCAAGACCTTTTTACAGCCCCATTCCCAGACTTACGACGCCGCCGTAGTAGGTGGTGGGGGAGGGGGACGGAGGGGCGGAAGTACGCGGGGCGTGGAGGGGGCGCGATGGAGACGCCCTGGGTTCACGCACGCCTCCGCACGGGCAGACGGATCAGTGCCGCACGACGTTTTTCTTCAGATGGAGCTGGACTAGTAAACATTCGACAGACAATAATTTAAGGCATAAGTAAAAGATTCTTGACCAACAATTTAAAAAATAAATGACTGGAAAGATGAGAATAATCGTTTCAATATTTTCGTGCCCGTCCTGGCGAATGTTTCACGGTGAGGTGTGTTAACACTGAACCTGTTTCGACACTAATGTGAAGTGTATGAAATGGTATTGTTGGAATACTAAAATTAGTGTTTATGCTTTAGGTGACGCGCATTTCGTACCACAAATTAATTTGTGATGGCAGTGAGGAGATTTTTCTCGTTGCTTAAATTCGGTATTTATGTCTTTTGTTGCTTAAAAAAGTATGAATTGTTGTAAATAATGTAATATTATTTTTATTTTATAGTATCTTGTTAAAGCTTTTATTACAAAAACGCTCGTTTTAATATAGAGCATCTAACGCTCATGCGCTCAGGCCGAGCGACGTTGCCGAAGTTCCCGCGCTCTTGGACAGAAGGCAAGAAAAGGTCAGTCTTTCGTTAGCAGTCGAATCAAGTGGAGCCCTGTGCGCTCAGTCGCCATTTTTGCAAAACATAACTCCAGAGAATAGGCCTCGTAATCGGTCGTGTTGTTGTAATCAGCGATACTGTCGAACAAGTCAAATTCAAAAAACTTGCACACCTTTACAAGTGTTATTTGTAGTGAAGGTGACGACCATAATCAAGCCAACGTTGATTCTAGTCAAAGGTTGTGGCGCCAAAGGAACAAGCTGCAGATTCTATCTGGAAGATGGCACAACGGTTCCGTATCTAAATTTAAGGTCATTAAACCATTGTACCAAATCTAGCAAAGCTAGCTTTTGCACTCAATGTTATTTATGTATTAAATAGTTTCATTAGACTATGTAATAAAACTTTGTTCACAAACCTTTTAAAATACATGCCCATACATTAATTGTAATCATACATTTTATTCCCGTTCATAACCATTCATTCAAATTAGGTGAATCTGAAGTGCAAAAAGGAGCTACCAGATAATCAAAAATACCATCGGGCTTCAGATTCATCAGCTTTAACATCAGAAAATCTTAATATAGTATCAGGAGAAGAGAAGCAATATTTCATAATTATGCTTTTATTTTAAAGTCACTAAAATCATTGCGAAACTTAAGCAAAGTCCCAGTGTGTCCCCACTGGTTTGACGTCACGTACTAATATGACAACAGTACATACAAGTTGACATGAAAATGTGCTTTTATAGAGAAAATAAATATCCTCGGGTTTCAAGAATATCTATATTGGCCTACATAGATATTCTCCACAATTAAATAAATCTTCAATAATACATTCATATTTTAAAAAATTAATTCAAAGCACAGCGTTTTAACCTACTGCACCATTCAGAAGACACTAAACGAGCTGGAACGAAAATGGCTCTAGCCACAATAGATGATGAAATTTATATATTAGCTCAACGACAAGTGAAAAATATGATGTCGTTAATGCACCGCATTTTTAAACATATAAAACTTTCGGATTCAAGGAGCTTCGGCCATGTACACAAAATTGAAAACTGCTGATTGAACTCATTGTGAAATTCGGTGTGTTTCCACAACATATCTGGCGTGAGAGGCACCTCAACCACTACGCGTCCCATGTCAATATCCTCCGACAATCATTAACCACTCATGACTACTGTACCGTCCTTTATAGTGTGTAAGACCATGCCAGACCTCCATTGTTTTCACCTACCCAGGAAAACGGACATCAATGCTTTAAAATTCTCATGTCATTATCTTATCTTCTTTACGAAAAAATGGGAATTCTTTCACTTGACACTTTCTAGTGGCAAAAGACGAGTATCGAAAATTACGAGAGATTTATTTTTATTAAGGGAGTTGCCTTAGCTTCCTCCTTGCACGACTAAAGCTGTGTTTCAATAATCGTTATAATTAATGCAGCTGGACACACATTGAGTCGCTGTCTCTCTGCCAAAACGAGCATGACGTTTATTACAACACAAAGTTATTATACAATTAGTTTAATCATTAGCATTGTATGCAAGAAGATGAAAGAAACTACAGTGCTACAGAATGGCACAAACTTTCTCGTAGTATTTTTTTTTAAAATTTCCTTGGTACTGCAACCTCCCGATTATTCAAACCGAACATAGTGCTGCCAGATACAACCACCACCCTCTCTTCGGTTCTTAAAAGCAAACGCCTCGGCTAGCCCATAGGGAGGTGCATCAATCACCAACACTCCCCTGACCTGAGTGCCTGTGATTGTTTAGAGGAATGTATTTAGGTGGACAAACCGCAATGTGTCTGCCCAATGAATTACTTTGTAACCTGCATAGAAGTTTTTTTTCTCAATTTGGATCTCAGTGTTTTGTGACAATTAGAAGCAAGTTGTCGAGCTCACTACAATCCCAAGCGGGACCGCTGCAAAACGTGGCGAGAAAAACTCGTGCTTCCCACACGCACGGAGCATCACGCCGCGTCGACGTCAGCTCGTCACGCAGCCTCGTCGCTGGCGACGCCGCCGTCGACGCACAAGAGCTTGGAGAGGGGAGGAAGGGAGGGAGGGAGAGGGGAAGGGGAGGGGTGGCGCGGCTCCTTTGAGCCTGGGGCATTGTGTCCTGCGGGGAACAAACACTTCACAGCGTCCCTCGCCCCGCCTTGCTCACCTCGCCCCGCCCCTGCTTCCGGCAGGGTCTCCATATGGCCGCCAGCCCCCGCGCCCTACACAGAATGGAGCGAAATTGCCGGAATTATCTCGCTTAGGGACCTACAGCTCGACAGCTTTGAAAAATCCTAGACTACGCCTGCCCAGAACTAGACGGGAAGAAAGTCCCTTTTTCATGTGGACCAGTTAGATAGATAGATTTATTATTTCTGCAGATAGGTATTGAACCTGGTGGCAGAACACTACAATTTACATATTACAACTAAGAATACTAATACACTGTAATTTTAAAGCATTTTAAAGCAATAATAACAATAATATAACAACAATAACAATAACAGCATTACCTACAATTTTTATTTCACTTCGCTACACTACACTTGCACTTGACTTCTCTATTGCACCACACTTCACAACACGTCACGACACTCCAATTCAACTACTACTTTAAATATAATTGTATATTTAACAAACCAATGCATTTAATAGTGATTATCACAATACTACTACTAATAAAAACTAACAATTATAATAAAATTATAACTTAAATAATAACTATTTTAATAAACCTAACTTATACAAATGTCCGTAGTTAATCTACTTTTAAAACTATGTACACCTAGAGGAAAGGGATCCATGGCTGTCGCAGGTAACTTCCAGTCCGTTATTGTTCTATTTGTGAATGAAAATTTTCTGACCGTAGTGTCATGTCTCCGACACTAGTATCGTCGGGAAAGAATGCAATTTTTTGTTCCTATGCGAGTTGAAAACTACTACAATTACGCTGGGTTTATTTATTCCTACGTCATAGAGCGAGTAAATCAACTTTCGGAGTTGTGGTGTGGAGAACTCCATCCAGAAAGGAGTCGAGGGAAGCTTTTCATCTGCTGCTTTACAAGAAACGCCGAACTCTCAAGTGATTACCAAATGTGTCGATCTATAGCGATACGTTCTAGGGCGTAGCTTACAGTATTCTCGTACAAGAAATTTGGAGAGCTGTCAGTGTGCCAGCTTACCTGCTCTATGTACCAGGTTGCAAATACCGATCAAGCCATGTTGCTTTTTTGAAGGATAAAGCGCGTTCGCGGTATTTTCCTCGGAGTGCTGTTTCATTCTTCTATGCCTCTATCATTCATATCATATCACGTCAAATATCCCCTGAGGATCCATCTAATTTATAATATCAGTTTTGGTAACAATGCCAAACTCTCACATAAAAAATCTCAAATAACCGAGACTTAAGTGCTAGAACGATAATAATGAATCGATGTTTTGTTTTACCATACTCACTAAGATCCACACTTTAAAATAGGTAAATTTGTGAAATTGACGGCAAAACTATAAATGTCGCAGAAACTTGATTACTGATATTGCGTACCGATTATTCCTCTCGTATGAACACTTTATCTGCGAAGATTCAGAATATTTGAAACAAACATGGTGCTTTGAGAACCATCATTATGACAATACGATCATGACTCCCTTATTGCACCCATTTTCACATTAAAGAAACGCGTTGTTGCAAATGAAGAAATAACACAATATATTTTTAAGTATGATGTTCATGTGAAATAGAAAAAAAATCGCCTTTGAATTTTTATGCATTTTTCTTCGAACCTCTGGGTAAATCCTTCCTGTATATATTTCCCTACCTCCTGTGTTCCCTGTGATGAATGAATGCTGTTTAGTAACGTCCATTTTTCTTCTGAAACTGCACTAAACGCACACGCAGGGTGTTTGCGCATAGTATTGCCACAAATAGAAATTTCCTGCTTTGCACTTGTTTCAACGCGTAAATTATTATTTTGGGGGGAAATTACGTGACCAAAAATTTAATATAAACACATTGAGAAATGCTTAAATAGTACGATTTGCTAATTAGATTAGCGATATCAGTTGCTACTAAAAGTATAGATACTTTGAAAGTAACGATTAAATTGACATATCAACACTTCGGCTCTGTTGTTGGTATCATTATAAAAGAACGTATTAATTCGTGTATGGTAACATTAATACCGATGCCTATTGACGCGAGGTGGTGTCAATATCAATATCAATATCAATATCAATATCAATATCAATATCAATATCAAGAGGTGGTGTCGTTTCCCTGCTAGAATGTGAGGTCTGGTAACGACCTTTATGTCAGCTTGCGGGTTTTCTCCTTTAGGTATCTCATACAGCGGAGCACCGCTTCTCCCGAAACAACCTCTAAGCTCCCGACAAGTGTGACAGTGTTGTGTAAGACCTAGTAAGAGCAAATGTGCCTTTAAGGGTAGAGGCAACAAGGATGACGGAGAACGATCGCGCTCGGTACGTAGCTCGTTTGCTACGGTACTGCATCGCCATTTGCCTGCAATTGAGAAGCATGGATTTAATATAATTTAATTTAGATCAAGTTCAATGAATTTCATAACATGACTTTGCGGATTCAGATCCTGTAGGTTGCAATGACGATTTTAAAAGGGATTTTATTTTCATGCTATGAGAGAAAATCTGGCATGCCCTGCAAAACCGTCTAGACTCTCGTTAAGATAGACCTAAACGAAATATGTGGGGATAAATACTGTAACGTATTAGCCAGCGTGCCTCATGGCATCTATTTGGGGACGCGGATTAGTCTCGCCACAGGAAGTAGGGTTTTTCCGTAAAGGGAAGAACGCAGAGACGGGAGACACAAGGCTTTGGTGTCTTCCGGCTTATAGGAAGCTTTTTCACTGTTATAGAACACAGCGAGCGGGGTGGAGACGTAGGAGCACGTGGGCCTCGCCTATATAACAGAGTGTAACGGAGCCAGTAGGCAGCGTTCTGGGAGACGGTGGAGAAACTCGTGCGTGTGCACAAAACTTGGCGCTAGAGGTGCATATGCGAGCCAGCTCGCGAGTGGAGTCATTAAGTTGACGAAGCCTGCTACTTTTATGTCCTTGGGTGACTGCGGTCACGGGGAGCGATGCTGGTGGTGCGTGCTCCGAGGTGAAGAGTGGTTGAGTGCAGATCACGCCGCATTCTCAATCGGATAGATCGCTCCTGCGATCGAGGCCAAACCAGCCGTTGTGCGCCATGAACGGACTTGTGTCCCAGCGTGACATCCGGTCACGGAAGCTAGGCTTTGTGCGGCGTTCAAAAGAGGAGTGGGCGAATCCACAATCAAAACTAATTCAATCGGTTTTGCGATCGCTCCCGCGATCAGGATAGTAGGTCTATCAAGCTAGGGTGTAAGTAGATTATTAAGTGTATATTTGTTTTGTTTATTGTTAATAAATATATTTGTTATACGAAGCCTCTGTGTCTGTGGTCGCTGTGAGTATCCCATTGACGTCACAATACAAATGCAACTCGTGAGGAAGTTGGATGTCTCCGAGCTCAGAATACACATACTATAAACCAAACTTACCATAGTAGCTGGAAATGAGTTTTGCTTTGTGATGTGGACGTAGGAACACCTCATAAACACCTGCTAGTCTCTGCTGATCGCAACACGTCCCGATATATCAATCACGCCGACCATCACCTACACCTCTTCTCGCCACGGAATCTCCACAACCATAATCCTATCATCTCCCACCCAAACCATCACACCACCCCACACATAAAAGAGTACTTACACACCTAACCTCCGACCTCACATCTCCAAAGTCACAACAGTTCATACCACCACCAACCGACAATAACTCTGTATGCGTCTCCCAATGCCACCACCACAATCATTGGAACTTTTGAACTCGTGTCCACCAATATCACCACCGGCCAGTAGCCCCACCATCACTCTCAACATCTGAATGGCGCACCAACGAATATCCGCGATACCCCTTCAGGCTTCACCAGCAACGCGCCCCCTCACACGTCATCATGTTACTCGCCGACGCCGCCGGTTCATACACACCTCCTCCCCCCCCGCCCAATTGCCCCATCGCCGCTCTCGCGGCGGGCCTCCCCGCCCGCCCGGCACCGGCTCATTGACGTAATCGACAGCTGCCTGTCGCGTCGGCGATTAGCTCGAAAATATTCAAAGCGGGCCGGGCTGCGCGAAACGGGCCGTTCGGCTTCCCGGCCTCACTTCCGCCACCCCCCCCCCGCCCCCTCTAGCCCTTCCCTTCCGCGTCCGGGCTTCGCCGCGGCCCGCGCCGGCGGTGCAATTAAGCGCAAATGTACACCCCCGCCTGCCTCGGCGGCGGCGGGTTCTTTTCTAAAAAGAACTACGCGCGGCGGTGGTGAATGAAAATTTAACCGGAACTGAAAAATACTACCACAATGCTTCAACAACGACCCGCGTACAAGTGGGCCGCTGAAAAATTAAACGGCCCTCTTAAAAGTCGGCGCGAGCAGCGGGCGACGGGCCGAGCGGGCGAGGGCGGGACGGTGGACGGGTGGGGGACGAGGCCTCGTGGGGTGGAGCGTGTAGAGTGGGCGCTTTCGAACACGCCCCGGACACAATCGCTCGACCGCGGGAGGGCCGGGAGGCGGGGTGAGGGGAGGGCGGGCTGTGTGGGCGGGCGTGGGTGCGTCGCCGCCCGCTTGTAATATGTGCGTCGCGGCAAGAGGACACGTGTACGCACTGCTCTTGGGCTTAGCTCGCTGATAAGCGCAGCGGCCGGGGTGGCGGCGGCGAGCGAGCGGGCGGATAGGCGGAGGGTGGGAGGGGGCGAGAGGGGGCGAGGGGCGAGGGGGGCGCGGCAGACGAACGGTGAGTGCGGGGCCGAGAGGGCACCGCGACTCGAACAAACCGCAATTGCAGTGACGCGCCGTGATTTCGAGTCTACGTATTACTGGTTCACTTTGCGTTCGCTGAGCTGAGGCAAGCGCGCCGCTCTGTTCGTTTCAGGTTACCACCTGCTCATTTTTCGATGTGGAAGTTTAAATAAAGATGATATCTTGCAGGCGTACACAGTGTGTGATAATGAAATTTGATAAAATCGACTATGTAAGGCTTAACTCGATCTCTTCGCTCAAAGTTCCGGAAAGTGTTTACTTTTTTGACTAAAAATGAGATAACTGTTTTTTTTATTTACCTGTGTAAATAAATACCAAAAAATTATAAATGAGAAATGTAAATCGTATTTACACGAGTGACTTTCATTAGGTTGTTTAATTAATACCATTTCGATTATTTAAATTATTTAGAATTAATTTACATCACCGCACTTGGTTAACAATCGTCTTAAAAAATTGAGCTTTTACCATTAAGAATCCTGTGTATCGTGTTAACAGATGGTTCCCATTCGGCAGTCATATTTTCTTTCTAAACAGTAGTTTATATATCTGGCAAATATTAAAGTCAAAAATTCGAACTAAAAGCCAATTGCAGATTCGAAAAGTTTTCATGAGATGGCTGCAAAATGTTTTGTTATCAAATTGTTTTGCTACGAAAAACTTTTCTTGATTTCTTTCTTTATTCATATCCCTCTTACTTTAGAATAAGGGGGAAGGGATTACAGATCTCAAGAAAACATGCACATATTGCACTTCTTCCTTATACGTCACCCCAGTATTTAACTTTTCTAACGCAAAGTAAAGTAATACAGTAATCTAATGACCGCCAGTAACCGCCGACTTCCTACATTCAATACACAAGTTTTTTTGTACTCAGCTCTCTTTTCTAATAGGACTACTTTCTTCTAAGTGACTATTCTCTTGACTGATTTTATATAAGACCAATAATTTTTTTTTTAATATTCATTATTTTTCCTGGGTGTAGGGAATTTCATAATATGTATAGATTTTTATTGGTGATAGAATCAAAGAAGATATGTGTATACATCTGAATCTCATCGTATGATGATCTATTAGATGTTCATATAATCCTCAACAGTGATAACGGTGCTTATACCTCAGATACTGTTAGAGACTTCTACAGTAGAGTGTATACAGATTATACATTCCTTTATTCAGGAATTGCCAGCAGCAGTTCCTTTACTGCTTTCCGATAGGGTCAACATTTCTAGCTTTTATGGGTGCAGTGTATTCTGAACCATTGTTCTCATAATCAGAAAACAGTTCACACTTCACTGCCAACTTTCCTCTTTGAGTTAAAACAGCTGGTGAAGCTCGTTTGTAAACACACAAACTCAGCTGACCACAGATAGAAGCTTGTGGTTCCTAACGTATACCTTATGGTATCTAACGTTCAGCAGATAGAAAATAATTCCTCTAACCGTTACTCGGTTACGAAATGTCCGACAATGCATCGAATCCTCGGTACATGTAAAGATGTCCTTTGCTCGTTTTCAATGAAAAACTCCAAAAAGACAATTTTGCTAGATGGAAACCAGTGGTTCTCATCCCGCGATACATAAAATGTTCCTTTAATTTTAATTTCCTTTGTAATTTCTACGGGGCCACCGTCAACACCTTTCATCTGGAATGGAGCAATGTAAGCTTACAAAAATTCCAGGTTCCATTTTCAATGAACCCTCTGAACAAAAATTCCAAAATTCCAAACAATGCGAGATAGTATGTGATGTTGTAGCACCGTTAGTCTTGGCGAAATTAATCAAATCCATGTGTTTTTTTTTTTTTTTTGAGAACAAACGGTGTATCTGTGGATGATCCCATGTCGTCTGTCTCTCATTCCGCGATCGTTCGATTTCATTAATGTCTCCTAATTTGCGTAATAGTGCGCATTCAGGTGTAAGCGATATTGATTTATGGTTGATCCAGGCTATTCCAGTTCTCCGAATACTGGAATGGTATTGGTATGAGACTGTTAAGGGAAACTGGATCCGCGGGCGGGAGAAGATCGCACACGACTCACCAGAACAGTCTCTCATCCAGATATGGCGTTGGCGAACCTTGCTGCTTTTCTTATTATCCGAAATCGCTTCGCCCTCTCACAGATATTTGAGACGCGCATCGCGGCCATCATGCAATTCATTAATTTATCTATCACTCCACTTCTCTCCCTTTGACGCCGAAGAGAGCTTCACAGGGACACTCTGCGGGCCCACATTCTCCGCAGAACGTTACTCCACAAAGGATTGCACCCAGCTCCCAGCGCTCGCTTCCGAAATGTCCTTCTAGGTACCGTTACCGTTTTAGAGGTGGGAGGTGTAGCTCCCTCATTGGCTGATACGTTGAGGCCCCCGACGAACCCATAACGTACGAACTTGCTTATTGATTGATAGATGTTTCTGGCTTCATCAACTGCGGTATCATTAGTCCCGTTAGTGTAGTGAATGTTCTTGTAACTGAAGTTGAGGGGGTTGCTCCTCCGCTGGATGGTGGGATAAGGTGCCTTCCTACCCACCGTTTTACATCTCGTTTTCCCCCTCCAGGTGTTTTCAACAGCGGGATCCACCTGACGAAGTTCCTCTGACTGACATCCTTTGACTGATTTCTCGACATGCAAGATAGTGTGGTGCGTGTAAGTGCATGTATAGGATAAGGTGATAAGGCAAGGAAGATGAAGGAACGATCGCTTGCGGTCCCTTGCCATTCTGTTGGGTTACCGCGGGATGTGGAAGATAGAGGGTAGGATACTGCGTGTAGAGACAGCCTCGATACCCCGGTTTTTCCACCACGAATACTACAGAATTTTGATTAATTTCTCAAGAGTAATGGTGTATCAACATCACATTTTCTCGCATTATTTATAACTTTTACAGTTTTCGAAAATACCGAGAGTTAAACGAAAATGGAACATGTGCCATTTTATATGACATATTAGCTTGCTTTGCTCCATTACAGAAAAAAATAAACATGTGGGAATATTTGGAAACGTTTTTAAGGAATTGTATTTTACTGAACTGTACATAAAATCACCTTTTTCGATTTGTCCTGCACCATTACAATACATTCTCTTCACTATGTATGTCAGTAGAATACTTATAAAGTAAAAAGAAAAGTAAAAATAGTTTCATTAGTAATTTCTCTTTATAAGAATATTTGCTTTTACAGTTTTGTAAACTGTATTTGTAAACTTAATTTCAAGAAATGAAGATGAGGTATCTATTCTTAGCATTTTATTTAATTTTACGTTTTATCTAATTATCCCCACTTCTAAATCATCGCGATTCCGGCTTAATTTCGAAATTTTCAAGTAAGGTAATCTAGAGAAAGTTTTGCACTGATTATCAATATTTACTTTTATACCTAACACGAGTAGAGAAGTATGGAAATAACTCGAATCAAGGCACATAACGTTTCGCCTTTATGCTATCGATAAAGCATACCCAGCTTGGAATGAAATTCATTGTCGATTAGGAAAACCTACAACCTTCTCCAGAGCGTATCGCAAGGAGAAAATTCAGACAATAATACTGAAACAATTGGAGAAAATTGAGTACATGAGGGAGTGAAACGGTCAAAACAGAATATTTTAAACGTTTTCTTAAAGCACGAGCAAAATTTAAAAAATAAATTATCCTCGCAACTTTTTGCAGGAATTATTATTATTACTATTATTATTATTACTATTATTTTTATTTTATTATTATAATTATTATTCATGTTCTGATTTTTTGTGTGAAATGGCGTGAAACGTTATGTAAGAAAGACATAAGAGTGCGGTGAGGTGGAGTACCGTGAAGGCTTGCGAGGTAAATTATAAATTATCTGTTAATTATTTTATTGTTGATTCATATTGGCTAAATGAAGGTATATTTCTAGCACGTTCCTCGCAGAAAAAACACTGACTCGTGACTCGAACCCACAGCCCTGTGCGCAAGTACCTTGACTCACAGCCTCATGTGCCTGCGCACCGAACCGGGTACTTTTCTGGAGAGAACTGCAAATATTTGTTACTTGTGCACATAAATACTACACTCGCGTTCACAGAATACGTCGGGGTTGACATGGTAGGATTACTTCCACAAGAAGTCTAACTGAGAGCTGTAATTTCTCTAAACGGCTCCTAGACGAATATAGAAGGTACAATTGCTTTGCAGTAGAAGTAGTCCGTGTCTGATTCCTAGTATTTAGTTGAACCTCTGTGGTTAATGAAAGCTCTAAATGTACTATATATTTCTGGGAAATCGTTATCCCGCAGCACGTTGGCAAGGGCATTAACGTAATGATTCGTTTGACAGACAGTCTGCCGACGTAAAAAGCATTTCGTAATACGCTTACACAGAAAAGTAGTTCGATCTCGTTTTCAACGTTATTTCTTTATTTTATTCCTGGAATAGTTTAACATGTACGGTGTATATGTGGTTGGAACTTTCAGAGTTTGTGCAGTAAGATACTAGCGGTTTAATATCACACAATCTGTTATCCAATGCATTCACGTTTATATTTTTGATAGAACATTGGCAAGAAGTATTGGCTGGGCATATTTTTCGAGATGTAATGATATATATATATATATATATATATATATATATATATATATATATATATATATATATATATATATACACATATTAGAGCCTTTGCAATATAGTATGTTTTAAATATTAGTTTGTTTTCGTTTTTAAATTTGCATTTCTTATATGAAAAAAACACAAAATTGGATCTATAAAATTGTTTGAATTATATATATTGACAATATTAATAAGAAAATTAGGAAGTTTCAAGGTCTGATGAATTGTACTGAATTCAAGATTATCAAAATTTCAATGTTTCCGCTCTTTCACTCATATCTTCACTATTCCCCACATTGGACATTCCGTAACGCGACGTAATCACACAATGCTTTTCCCATTCAGCTAATAAAAGTTTCGTGCAGCGCTCCTATCAAGATTGTGGAATATTTTGGCGCAGGAACAGCAAACATTTGCTGTTCTCGAACGGCTCACGTTAAAACTGATGTTTCTTTCCTCCTCGTCGCATAGTGTTAGCTGCATCGTACGTAGTGACACACTATTTATGACAAAATAACTTTGCCATTAGGTAAAAGACATTGCGTATCAAGGTAATCAAATATCTAATTTTCGAGTCAAAGTCAAAACCGATGGTTTTTGTATTTTTCCTGTGTATCTACCGAAACAATTCGTATTTTTCACATGGTTATGGCTTCTTTGCCTTCCTACAATTTGTTAGCATATTTGAAATTAGTAATATAGATTAACCAACATGCAGAGAAATTTGTAGTTGTTTCCATCCCCTGCACTTAGCAATGACTAGTTCGAAGACACGTACACAAACACAGGATCAACACGGGATCGTTTCGAAATGCAGAACATCCGCACCGTATGATCTCTTTGAAACACAAAACGGCCCCTAAAAAGCCCCAAATGGGCCGGCGCGCAACCAGCCGGCCCAGCCGACTCGTTCGACTGCGCCCGCGGACGCACTCGGGCCACGCGGTGGGCGTCCGGTGAGCGCGCGGTGCGCGCACGGCGCGTGGGCTCGCGAGGGGGCGTGACCGCAGCGCTCGCGACACGCACACGCACGCACGCACGAACACGTTCACGCACCTCCACTCGCGCGATTCGATCAGGGGACTCGCCGAATAATCGAGAGACCGAGCTTTGGCTGCACTTTGGGGCTCTGGATGAAGTGCAGCGGTATAATGGCGAACAATGGAAATTCAGACCGCTTAGCCAATTTCATCTGCCATTATATGAGAATCCGTTAAAAAAAAGAATTTGGGGGATGGCCGTTCCAGTCAGGTTTATTCATGAGATGGGCTAGTCGCGGGGCGGGTATTCACACTGGCTGACGAACCCCGCCCACGGCTGACCGGTCACGACTTCATAAATCCACAGAGCAAGGAGAAGGGTGCGCTTTTGCACATCTCCAGCCAGTGCAGTCGAGAAAGATTGGCGGTCTCCATGATGGGCCTTGAAGAAAAAAGAGTTCAAATATTCAAAAGGTTGAGGTTTGGTTGTTAGTGATTCGAGGAACTACTGAGGTCATTAGTCCCATAAGTGTAGTGCAAATTTTCCCTCTGGTTGTGGCGGGGACCTTCCCCCGCTAGATGGCGAGATTCGACGCCGACCTACCGTTGGCAGGTTTTCCCTAAACCAGGTATCTCCCATCAGCGTGGCACTGCCGCAGATGGGATAATCAAAGAGATTGATATCATGAGAAACTATAGACATATCATGAGAAACGAGTGTCTCATGAAATATATCGGGTTTCGAATATATAATATAAAGTATTTCGCCATGTCATGTGGTTGACTAACACAGGCGGAGTGATATATTTGATATTGGCTATTTGAGCAACGCTGGTTTGCAAACGTTCCGGCCATTAATTCGTAGCCATCATAACTGCCTTAAATGGCACTCGGCGTGTAGGTTCATATGCCCTGTGTGGTCAATTGTAAACGGTTGGAAGTATTTTGTCAAATTCTCCTACGACGTTAGAAGTTGCAGGCGTCTGCGGTATGAATTATCTTATTGCTTGCTTCTAACATTCCTGGTGATTCCACGTAGCCAAAGTCCATAATATCTGGCCGTTTTCAGAGTGCAATTCCCCAGGATAGCGTCCCTACCCCAGATATGACCGTCCGAGCTCACCCGGATGTGATGAGTATTCATTCACAGCCTGTCTGTTTACTATCTGATTATGTTACAATCCGATATTACAGTCAGAACTATAGACAGGATCCACCAAAATCTATAATTTTCTAACAAATCTGCCCCTAGAATTTGAAATGAATATGTTAATTTCCTTATGTTTCTTTTAATAGTGCTCTGAGGTCATTTTTGAAATATTTAAAATTGAACTCAAAATTTTATCTATATATAATTTCCTAACCTACGCTTACGAAATCTGCAGAGAGTAATTTGTCATTGACCTACGTATAGATACAGTTCTCAATAAAACCTCTCAATTTTGGAAAACTGCGAAAGTTAAAAACGTTTTTGTAGCACTTGTACCGCTACATTATTAAAAATAAAGATTTTTCCATGGCCTTTGAATGAAGTCTGAGTATTTTCGAACACCTTTAGTAATGGGCAACATCTCTACAGTTTGTGTTTTTAAATTTTGCCTGAAAACATCGTAGAGATACATCTAAATACCGGAAATATTCAGAAGAATATGTGCCGAGAATTTGCACTTCAAAATGTTTGTACTGTAAAGGAATAAGATTTTACATTTTTAAAGAATATGTCGTTATACATAAAACAAAGGTACAGCCTCGTGCAATAATTATTTCTCAGTATTATGCGTACTTTCCACAGTCCTAGTAATTAATCAAACTATTCAAACCCGTTACATGAAGGGTCGTCGTCAATACCAAGAGGTAGAAGCGATTTACAACATAAACAAATAAATACATTAATAACATTTTAAGTCACAAAAAATTAATGATTCTGTGAATATAACACAGAAATTTAAACTGTTTACTGAAAATGTACAGAAACTAGAGAACAAATAACAGTGGTGTTAAAGTGGTGGATCTATTATTTTCAACATAACCTTAGAGAACATTAAAAATAGAGTGATAAGTGATCCGAAAGCCTTCACAATTCTCACTTTTACAATCCACCACAAAGACTCGGCTTTTCACATCGCGGCGAGTTTACCAAGCCTTATTTCCTCGAACTGCCGGCAACGATTAAAAAAAAGACGTCGGACGTCCAAGAGGGTAAAAACATTTTAAAAAGGAAGCATAAGCTATTCACTTCTCAGGTATAAAAATAGTCCTCTTTTTCGTTATTGCCAGCGTACACAATCGAACATTCTCCGCTTTCTCCGAGCAAGTACCGCCTTAATGGGGGCGCGATAATTTAAGCTTAGGTCCCGCCGACACGAGTCTCCCACGCATTTGCATCAGCCCAGGCCCTCCCGCAGGCATACAAGGTCTATTTTTCCTTTGCACACCGCCCTAATTCTAAACCGGGAATTATATCTCTTTATATCGTTATTCCCGCAGGGATTTTCAGGGGCCCTTTGCAAGCAAGCATCGCGAGGCGGAAGGGCGGTAGGAAGGGTTGCGGGCAATGGACCCCGCCCTCTTCACGAGGCCAATGAGCGTTATCAGAAGCTCTCAGTCCGCGGCCTGGCGCGGCCCTACATTACCCACTGCCGCGTCGCCGCTGCGTTTTTATTCCCCTCGCGCGCGGTGTATAAGAGGGCGGCGGAGGCGGAGCTGAGAGAGGGCGAGAAGTCGCAGCGCTTGGGGAGGGGAGGGGGCGGGCGACGGAGTGCAATTTAGGTTCTTCGCAAAAATGTCTGGTTATCCCGCTCGCTGCCAATACCCGATCGCCGGCGATTCAGAGGAGCAGAGGGAGGGAGATAGGGAGGGAAGGTGATGAAAACGTTCAGAGCCAGGCACAGTGTTGTCGGCACCGTTCCCGCAGTCCCAGCATTCCCAGCCATTTTCACCGTTCCCGCCGTCCCACCGCCCTCGTAGATAGATTTATTATTTCTGCAGGTACGTATACAACCTGGTGGCAGAACTCTACAATTTACATATTACAATTAAGAATAGTAATACACTGTAACTTTAAAGCATTTTAAGGCAATATTAACAATAATATAACAATAATAACAATAACAGCATTACCTATACATTTTATGACTGTCCTGCATGGAATTTTTTAACTAATAAATACACAGCACTTCACTTCACTTCATTTCACTACATTTCACTTCACTTCCCTTCACTACACTTGCACTTCACTTCTCTCTCTACTTCTCTATTGCACTACACTTCACAATACGTCACTCGAATTCAACTACTACTTTAAATAAATAAAGCTATCGTAGCTATCGATAAATAAATCGTAGCTCTCGTCCTACCATTGCCGCCGTCGTCCACGCTGTTGCACCGCCGTCGCTACTGTTTCCGCGTCGCCCACGCCCCCTTCGTCCCCGCTGTTTCCGTTCTTACGCGCGTTGCCCTCAAACGCGGAAGTGGGGTGTATGGGGCCGCGGGAGGCGATGGGACGGAGGAAAGGCATTGTAGAACGGGGACGAACCGAAGACGGAGATGCATTGAGGATAGGCCTTATAAGGGAAACAGGGCGGGATGAGGTGAAGGGAAGGAGACACGATCGAAGTTGAACGAGATGGAGTGGAGATAGACAGGGGAAAAACGAAACGTGACGGGGTATGATGGATGGTGCAGGGGAGAGCGAGGGAGATCAAAAGTCTACTTCAATGGACTTGGAAGAGAGAAGGAAAACTGCGACGACGTAAAGGGAGCGGAATGGGATGGAACGTTGAAGGAAATAAAAGCTAGTCGGAGGCGGAACGGGCGAAGCAGGATATGTAAAGAGGGGCAGGTGAACCGGGGTCGGCAAAGCGGGGTGGGAGAAATGCAAATGGAGAATTGGGGCGTGTGAAGCGGATCGGGTGAATAGATGTCGTTGGTGTGTGCCGAGGGAAACGGGGCAAGTGAAGCGGGAGTGGGAAAGCGAGGTGGGAGGAACGGAAACGGTGAAGCGCGTCAGTTAAAGTAGGCCGCGTGAAGCGAAACGAATGAACGGGTGTTGAGCGCGGCGAGCGAAAAGGGGAGGAGGAAGCGGTGCGAGGCGCTGGTGAAGCGGGGAGGGTTGTAGGTGAAGCGAGAGGAGCGTTGTCGAGCGAGGATGTAGTGTAGCGAGGCGGAGCGGGGAGGAGGCGCCCCGCCCCACGGCCAGAGCCGAGCACCAGCCCGTTCTCGTGTTAAGCTCACGGTAATTAAATTTCCTCGTAGAAGTAATAAGAGCGGCACGATGTGACGAGCAGCCTCACCGTCCCCCTTCGCCGCCCACGCATCGTCCCTGTCGCTCGTGCCGACCTCGCCTCCACCGCTGCCAACCCCTTGCCACTGCCATCGCGTGGCCACTGTCCCCAACCGTCAACTCAACCGCTCCTCCTCTGGCTCTCGCAACCACCACCGCCCCCGCCGCCGACGACACAAGACAACCTCCCGCCACTGCCTCCGCCATCCTCCCATCACAACAACCCCGCCATTACCGTCTCCGCCGTCTCCAAAAAGACCACCAACGCAAACTACCACTCTCAATGACATGCACACTGTCACAGCACCTCCAGAATCAACAGTGTTACCACCAACACCAGTACTGCTATTGGGGTAAGCGGTCTTAGAGTAATCGCTAGCGGAATCGAATTGCCTCTCTGGGGCCCAGATTCGATCCCTGGGCAAACCGTGTGGTACTAGTAATGGACAAACCGAGCTCCCGATAGATTTTTATGGGGTTCCTTCCCTTTCATTACCTTTGTTTTTATACTTTCTCCACATCAACTTCATCCACTTCATCGTTTTCATTCTCAACTAATGAGGAAATGTTAGTCAACGGCACTCATAGACCCAAAGACTTCAGTAGTTCTCAACATCGGAGTCTCACATATACACAGACATACCAAGCAATAAGTCGTCCGGACGCGGGCATACCAACGCCACCGATCCGCATACCTGGTAGAACTAACTGCGCCCTTCTGACTGATACGAGCGCACCGGCCACCCTCACCACCGCATGAAAACGCACCAGGCTCACGGCCCCACCTCCGCCGCCCGTACACGCACACGCGCCGGCTCGCGGCCCGGTCCCTCACAAGAAAGCGGTGCGCTCGCTCTCGAGCGCGCTTTTTCGCCGCAGCGCTGCCCCGCTCCAACGTATAAGAGCCCGCGACGCCGCCGGGCGAAGGCAGCTCGACGCGCGTATTTCTGCGTTCGCAGCTCCCACGCCACCTGACACTCCCCCCGCCCCAAGCAGTGCTAACCGCCGCCCGGCACCCCCGCTCCAGGAAGACCCAGCCACGCCGCCCCGCGTTGCCAACCCACGCCCCGGGCGCCGCCACGCCTGTGCGCCCCTATGCCTGCCCACTCCCCCGCGCCCCCGCGCTCACCACCCTCCTCACCTCGCCAAACATACTCTACACACATACATCACGCCCCACCCGCTTGCCTACTCGCCTCATCCCGCGCCCTCGCGCCGACAGTCCCACGCCCTCGCCCCGTCGGCCCTCCTCGCCCCCTTTGCCCGCGCCCTCGATTCCCTCCGCCGCTGCGAACCTGCTCCCACGTCGCAAAGTAAACCACTCTCGCCCTTGCCGTGTGCCTCGCTCTTACGAACTCCGTCGCCCTCACCACCTGCGGCTGCCTCTCCACCCCTGGACCCGCTCGCCCACCTCACAGCCACCCGCACACGCTCGTGGCACGTAACAAGGCGCACATCGCGCCTCATTCCGCCAGCCGCTGGTACAAGTGAGAACACCGGCGTGCCCCCTCGGCAAACACAACCAAGACGCGAACAGAATATGAGGAAGATGCGTGGCGCCCCACTACCCCGTGGGTCCTCTACGCCCATTCCGCCACTGGCCACTCGCGCCACTCGACCCCTCGCCATAATGCGGTCCTAGCTTGTCGACCTCGGCCCCTGCGCCCCAGCCCCGTCGCTTCTCGCCACCGCCCTGACCCCTCGGTACTCCGGCCCAGCGCATCCTCGCCCCCTACGCCCCTTAAGAATCCCCACCGAGCTCCGCCTCGCCCCAAATGCTGCCCCTCGCCATCGCCCAATGCGGCCCCATCACCAACAACTAACGCCCCTACGTCGCCCTCAGCCCGGCTCGATCCAGACTCGGCCCACGCCCTCGCCCTCTCGCTCGACCTCTCGCCGTCCGCCTCCACCGCCCCAATCCCCTGGCCCCTCGCCCAGTATCGGAGCCTGCCCCACGCCACCTTTGCCCTCGCCCCTCGGCACCGAATCGATGGAACCACGCCCACACTCAACACCCACCTCAGACGACCCCTCTCGCCCCTTCAGAGCTTCCTCACGCCCCCCAGAACCCATTCGAGTCACTACGCAGCACACAGCACCCGGTAAGCACCCCTGTACGTCGCGAACCCTCGGGCCCCCTACCGCCCTCCACCCATCGCCGCCGTGCGCACCCTCGCCCCGTGCCCCACGGCCACTCGACCCCTCTCTCCTTTTGCCACCCGGTCCTCGCCCTCGCTCCTCGCCCCCCAACCTCCACTCGTCACTCGGCCCACGCCCCCCTCGGCCACTCGCCCCTCGCCCCTTCGCCCCGTGCCGAACCCTCGGCCCCCTCTGCGGCCTACGCCCCCGCCCCCGCCCCACTCGCTCGGTCCCACGCCCCTTCATTCCCCATCTCACACGATGGAAGGCCTCCCTCCACCCAACGCCCCACTCCCCTGCGCACCTCGCCCGATCCGCCGCCACAGCACACTCGCCCCCTCGACGTCGTCTTCAGCCAATCGCGTCGACACGCCCTCCGCCCTACGCCCTACTCGCCCACTCGCCCCCCAGCCCCTCGCCCCGCGCCCCTCTGGCCCCGCAGCGCCTGCGTCGTTCTCTCGCCCGTCGCCTCTCGCCCTTCGTCCTTGCCGCCTCCCTCGCACCTCGCTCCTCCGCGCCTCGGCCTCGCCCTCGCCTCGCAGCCCTACTGCCGCTCCCCTCGCCCGCTCGACCCTCGCTGCGC
The DNA here is from genome assembly GCA_017312745.1 of Gryllus bimaculatus. Lineage (NCBI taxonomy): Eukaryota > Metazoa > Arthropoda > Insecta > Orthoptera > Gryllidae > Gryllus > Gryllus bimaculatus. The sequence continues at coordinate 2,116,608 of BOPP01000050.1, read as the reverse complement.
TCCTCTCCTCGCCCCTCACCCTAACCGCCCCTCGCCCCTCGCGCCCTCGCCCCCGCCCACCGCCATTGGCCTCAACCCTCACCCCGTGCCCTGGCCCTTGCTCCTCTGCCCGACGCTAAACCCCGCCCTCGCCACCGCGCCACCCCGCCCCTCGCCCGCCCGCACCCTGGCCCTCGCTCCACGCGAAGCGTCCGTGCGGGCAGGCGCGCCACCGGAACGCCGGCGTCACTCGCCACTCGCGAGGCTATTCATAAAAGTCCGCTAAGCGGGTAACGCCGCTGCGGCAAAAAGCGATTTCTTTGTCTGAGGAATATCGCGCTATTTCTGGGCATGTCAAATATCACAAAACAAATTTTTGTGCACTGAGTTTGTTTTTAGGTGTGGTATGGGTAAGGGTTAGGTATGAGTAAAATTGCTGGATTGATGTTTCTCGAATCATGTTGATTTATTATGTAGTGTGATAATTTTTGCATTTTGTTACTGATAATGCTTATAAAAACCAGGTTACACCCAATTGCAGTTTAAATAAGTTAATCGTTTGTCTTTATGTTTATTCTTCTAAAAAATGCAATGGTTCTTTAGAGGAATCTAATGAAATTGATGTGCACGGGGATCACATTTTGCAGGATAATTTTACTTCTAGTTCAAGACTAGAAACATTCTACTTTTAGAAAAAAAATGGTTTGAGAGCAAAAAATGTTTTCTTTTGATATGAGGTAAAAACAAAAATAGCACAAAATTCTTATTATATGACAAAGGTGTTTGCTGAACTTCATTGTCAACGGATGTATTTTGTTTTAATCTAGTACAACGCCGCATGATAGTCATATGTCGCATGCATAACACGGGTTGGAAAGCGACAGTAAGGGTAGGATTTTGTAGGAAAGGTAGGAATGTTATTGACCATAATGGTACAATTCATAACGTTGTATTAATATAGTCTCGTTGTTTTTAATATTGACCCAGTATCGCAGATGGTGATAGGAGAGGGAGCCTTTTCTGTAAAAAGGATTGTCTTACTTTTTTGTATAGAACATTAAATATCTTCATGGTCTACCATTTCTTCAGGGTCAATACATGCCAAATATAAAACTAAAAATTTTCTATTGCATGGCATAGGAAACACTACATATTGAATTATCTTATGCAATTATTTCAAATAGATTTGGGAATAGAATTGTATACGATTGCATGAAACAAATTTTGAATGTTTGGTCAAGTTTGTTTTACTGCTTCGCATACTATTTGCGCAGTGTAGAGAAAGTATGAAATTCTGCCGCAAGAGTACCGTTTTTTGACAGAAAAGCACGTTGAATATTGATGTTTCTATTTTATCATACTTGGGAAACATATCAAGTCAACGGAGGATTGCTTAAATTTGAAGGGTCAACATATAGACGAGGCGTACGTTAAATTTACTAGTGATATATTGAAGACAATTGTAGATATATTATATGCTTTGAAATGTCTCGACAGAAAGCTAAATATATCAATTAAGTGTAGAGCAATAAGTGATATGCATGTATTTGTATGTACAACGAACACGAAAATGAAATTTGTCCTAAGAAATAGATATGTAATCAAAGGTGATAATATTATTTGTCTTAAGATGAAAATATTAGTTACTAAGAATTCATTTGTACTAAACGATTTAGATCGTGGTATGTGGAAAAGAAGTGAAAGTAAAACGAATGTTCTTTTTAGAGATTTGATAAAAAGGCGTGAAGGATAGCATTAACGTAGCACTCGTTTCATATCAAAAGTGAATCTTAAAAGAACAAAAACAAATCCTCATTGTAACATACTTTCACATTCTTTGTACGTATGTTTTAAAATTACTGAGTGTATTCTACCAACGCATTAAAGTTTAAATAATGCCATCTTTTCTCTAAAATCCATGAAAGTTTCTGCTAGGAATTTCAATGAATGGATATTTTTTACTTGTCGATGTTATAGGAAAAGTTTGTACGATATTCATAACGGTATACAGTTAAAATAATGAAAAGAATAATGAAAAATGTGAAAAACACGAAATTAGGGATAAAACGATTACGTAAGGATACACTACTATGATTTATGTATGCACATTTTTCTTGCATGGGACTGGTCATTTACTCGCTTTGTTCACTTTTTATACTTTAATTACTAGTCGTTTTAATCTTTTGTTATACTAGATGTTTACTTTACACGAGGTGAGCATATCTTTCTAAGAGAACAAATATAAATTGCTTATTTAATGAAAAAAATAAATAACTAAGAAATTGATGCGTCGGAGATTAATGAAATATATTGACGGTGAAGTACGTTTAAACTATTAGATACATTTAAACAGTGACGATGATGTACGTATAAACTGTCAGGTCAATAAATCAACTGTAATGAAGACACTACACAATTGCAAGTTGCAAAAATATTAACAATAGAATAAAGTTAACCAATTAGTGAAGTCCGTAGCAATCATATCGCAATGGGAAAAGAATACGTTTGTGAAGTTCGTAAGATACAAAAAGTGAAAATATCCAATACAAATGTCAATCAGACAATTCAATAACTCAACAACAATCATATCACTATACAATGCTCATACTGGCCAAGAAAGTTCATTATGTTTTTATTGAGTTAGGAACTTGCAAAAGACAACATTTTTTAACAAAGGTCACGGTGGGCCTCGTAAATCCAGTAGGACCCGTTCAGCACTGCGTGCCGAGGAGGGCCCACAGAGGAGCAAAGCGACAAGGCCTTACGTAAGGAACCGGATCTGCATTGTCTGCGAGGTTCTCGTCCACGCCAAGTGCGCGGGTCACAACCCCGGGGTGGGCTCGGCAGCGCAGCCGGAGATATATCTCCGCACGATACATCGCAAAGCCGATGCATCGTCTACTCAGCGCCATCCATAAGCTTTGCGGCTTTGCCGCTTTCGCCGAAACCAGGTGTATAAATTCTTCATCTGAAGTGAAGCGGCACAACAGGCAAAAGTCGGCATGCGCTTTTTGAAGGAAGTTAGAGTTATTACCTGTGTTTCTAGTTGAGATGAGGTGTATGGCATAATGGCGAGGAGGCTTGGGGCTAGAGATATTTTATCGAATATTCATATTTTTATTACCGTACATGTTCTGCATTACTGAGGCTAACAGAAGTGTCTGTAAGTACTACATTACTTGTAAAAAATATGTGGGTTTAAAGATTTTAAATCATTATTTTGTATTAAATATATAATAGAATATATAATGTTCTATATAATAAAGTATTCTAATGCGCACAATTGGGTCATCATGCTTTACATGTAGGTAGGTGAACCACATATTCGGGATACATAAATTAAGATACAAATGAATTTCAAGAGACATCGTGAAATGATAAAGAAATGATAAAATAATTATAAGTAATATTAGATAATCTTTTACCGAAATGATAAAAAACAACCCATGACTGTTATGCTTCTAAATAATCTCAACATATTTTTGGCACACTTTATATTTTATCTGAATAACGTTTAATCATGAATAATCGATTTTAAGATAATTGACCTCCAGTTTCCGAAGTGCAGAGTTAATGTAATTTATATAAGGGCTGTGAGTAAAAACGTCTTTAATTTCCGCCATCTCGACTTGTCAATATCCATTCACCCGCTCGATCGTTGGCGAGGATTACGTTTTACATATATAGTGATGCTTTCTTACGTAGGGTTATTAAGAATTGGAGAAGCATCAACTGTCACTAAATCCGTGTCTAAGGCAGCTGGTTGCAACGTGGAATAGACTTTTTGTATTCCTGCATTATAAAATAATCTTTTCTGTTGTAAGAAATCGTTCATAATCGGGCATTTTACGGCACAAATGATGACTATTAGGTTTTATGTCACGAATTATTGCGTCATCACACATTCAGCCAAATGTAGTGAGAGAATCGGGGGAAGGTAGAGACGGAAACTAAACGGAACAGCCGACTACCGGTTACTCGCACGATGTCAAATACCCGAATCATCACAGGGAAATTGTTTCGCAAAATTAAGTTTGAATCTCTTATAAATGTATAATGCTGATATACAAAAAAAATTTGTATGCATCTCTTTTATAATGTTGCTTTATTACATTCGTACAAATTTGAAAACTTGCTCCTGAAGTCGCTCGTTTTCAAAACATATAATCATGCAATAAATCTTAACATTATAAACCCATTGCATAAACTACTATTACATACTACAATAACAATCATAGTATTCTTACAACTTTATTTGGAATTCAGAAGATAATAAAATCCGAAGTATATCACTGCTCACCAATAATAAAGGTAAATTTTACAATCAAGGTATTTCCGTTCAAAAAGAATCATCTTAATGTTTTAAGAAGAAGTAATCGCGAAGTGAAGAAGGCTTCCCTGCGCCCTTGGACTCGCCGCACGTTCCGCCCGTTCACTTGGGCTGTTGATCGCCGGCGGGGAGAGCCGGGTTATGGAGAAAAGCGGCCATTCACACGACCGTCTAGCCCCGCCTCCCACGCTTTTCTCCTCCTACATCTCCATTTCCTTCCACCCTTTCCTTTCTGCCTTCTACGCTCACGCCTTTCCCCCTTTCCCATCTCGCCTCTGTTACCGCGTCGCTTCTGTTATTATTCTGACTGCGCACTATTGGTTTCTGTCAACGTTCTTCCTCCTACCATTGCCATTTTTCCCTCCTCCTCCACGGCTCTCAACTTCGTTTTCCATCACCGCTGCCTCGCTTTCCGCTCCCTCTGCACCCGCCACCTCCACCGAAGTCACCCCCGCGCAAACGGTCGCTCACAGTCCTCGCGGCTAGAGACGCCGCGATGTCGCCTCGCCCGTCGCACACGCTTCGGCCAATGCCGCCGGGGCCGCCCGCGGGGCGCCCTGCCCTGTCTTGCTGCGGGGCCGCCCGCTAGCGCGGAGGGGACGGGGGCGGGGTCGTGCGACGTTCCCACTTGTGGCCTCCACGACAGCACTACCATGCATGGCGGCCGCCTTCCGTTCTGTCTCAACGCGGCTGCGCCATCCGTGCGTCTGCATGCGGTCTCTGCTCCGCGCCAACGCCTTCCCGCGCGGCTCGTAAGACCGGCCGTCTCTCGTTCTCGCGTGGTGGCGGCTGGGACAATGTCATTGCACTCGTTTCGCCGGCGGAGGCTGTTAGCTGCTTGCCTGAGCAGGCGTATTGTTATGAGCTGGTACTTGATGTGAGGCGGCGAGGTGTCGGGAAACTATAAGGCGGCGAGTGCCGAGAAAGGAAGCGGGGCGAGGGAGGTCAGGACCGAGGCTGGCTGGGGGGGGGGGGGGGAGACAGAGAGGGCGGAGGCGAGGCGAGCGAGGAGGGTGACGTAAGCGACGGTCCGCTCTCGCTCCAAGCCGCCGGCCGCGGACGCCGCAGCCGCCTAGGGCCGAGCAGGGGCAGCACGAGCATCTTAGATAGAGACTCTGGTGGGCCAGGCGCGTGAGTCTTTGCTCTGGCGCGGGCTTGCGTCGCGAGCTGCCGGCCGCTGCCGCAACTCGGGTGATGCAAATTTGAAGGTAGAGATGGCGCTGGCGTGCTTGGCTCTTCATGAGTTCTTCTGTGTTTGTGCTTTGGGTTGCTGCGTTCAAGCGATGTTAGTTGACAGTAGTAGAGCATTAGGAGGACTAAAGTGTGTTTACGACTCGTGGATACAGGGATTAGTTATGGTTTTAAAGTTTTGATATTAGTCGGCTTCTCTCTCTCGGTTCTGTCTCTGTTATAGTAGTATAGTGTAGGTAATATATATAGTATATATAGGTAGTGTGGTATAAATAGTATTGATAATGGGGTAAAATGGGTGTTAATTCAAGTAATGGGTTTGAAGAATAAAATCGAATATAAAGAAGTCAGTGGGTTTTTCTGTTATAAAAGGTTGAATTTCAATAATTTTCATAATACATGGACATAAACCATTAGTAATATATTACTTGTGATAAAAACAGGAAAACAACATTTAAAGTTACTGTATGATAAATAAAATATGTCTGGTATCAACAATTTATTTGGCTAATGATCGTTTCGATCGCGTGGTGATCATCCTCAGAGCGAAATTTAGAATTATTGATTAAATTATATTAATAAATGAATTATAAACATTTAGAGATAAGTTAATACAAATATTGTATACATGAAATAGACATTGTATGCCAGATGCGTGAGCAATCTGGATTGTACATACCTTGCAGCTTCCGGGCGGAAAACAAATTTTTGCGGATTTTTGACACTACATCCTCAAATAACAGAACGTGACTTGTCTTATCCAACATATCCCTGAACTCTCTTCACCTCTGCTAAAATTAGCACAAAGTGTACACCCCTTACCCCCCTACTCCACTGACCTTCGCTGGCTCGACCGCTTCTGAAGCACCCACAGACCCGCACCCCACCCCTCTTCACCGCCCCCACCCGCTGCCGACCGGCTGTGTTCTTAAACAAGACACACTCTCAAAAATCCGCAGAACTTTGTTTTCGGCCCGGAAGCTGCAAGGTATGTAGGACCAGTTTGCTAGCTGTCACGCTCCACGTGGACTGAGGGGGAGAACGAGTATATATTTGGGCCCACAAGCCCCAAAGTAAGTATGCAAAGCCCGAGGAGTCTACTGTCGCAGTCGCGGTTGAGAACCGTTGTGGACCGTCAAGTCTACGCCGTCAGCCAGCCTGCCCCAGCCAGGAGATAATCGGGCGGTCCGCCCGCGGAGTCAGCCAGCGTGTACCAGCCAAAGGTGGCCGGGCAGTTCGCCCGCTGAGCCACCACGGAAGTGGACGACATGGCCGTAGCGAGGGTCAGCCGCGCTGTACGGTCTGCGGAGACTTCGGGGGTGTGAGCGAGCGCGCCATTCTCTCCATAGGAGGCCTAACCGTAGGAGCCGTGGTCCGTGCTGGTGGAGCATCCAAGCCGCCATAGTGTGAATTGGACATTGTGGACTCAGAGAAGATTTCTAATTGTAACCATTTGGTGAATAAAAATTGCTGAAGTAGAAGTATCGCTTTACACAATTGGTTTCCAAAAAAGCTTTAGGAGTGGTACAATCTACGTCCCTTCGAGTAGCGAAGAGGTTTGTCGTGTAGGCATTTTTATTGTTAAAATGTCATTGGATAATCACATTGATTGGTCATTGACGGAGTCATCATTTCCAAGTGGCTGATTCGTTTTATATATCCAATCGACGTACCCTGTCAGTAATCACGCCGTCCAATTACTTCCTCCAAATTGATTGTCACACCACATATCCTACGGTGTATACCCCTGAGAGCGCGTATTGCCATGAATCCCTCACCCACACATGCACTATGTGCTCCTCAATGGCCTCTAATCTCTTGTCCCAACCATCTAATGAGTGACCGGCTTCACACACAAACTAATTTGTATCCTCAACCTGTGTACCACAATGCCCATCTCACATGAGTACCTGACACTAAGTTACAACTAATTGCTAATTTGCTAGATGTGAGAAAACACTGAATTAAAAAATATTTATTGTAATAGCCGCTAGAAACAAAGGAGCAAATTAAATGTTTGTTTTGATTACATAATATTAAATAAAGCTGGATAAATTGAAGTTTGAGACCAAAACTTGCTGTAACACGGATGGAATTAACAATCCAAAATTTATTTTGCAGCTCTAACTAATTATTGAAAGAAATAGATATTGTGTCAGAGATTTTTTCATTTACAACTGAAATAGATTTGTCTTTGAGGGTAACAGATAAGAGAACCATAATTTAAGTTGACCACCAAAGCAATGTAGAATATAGTACAAAATTCGACCATATCAACTAGAAACCTTATAGAAAATGTAATATATAACGATAGAAATTTAAACGATCCGGTAACAGTGGCTTGTCTTTTTAACCAATACTTTTGGAGAATTGCTGTCGATCTCACTAAGGACCTCCAGCCACAAAATTCAACATCAGACGTTTCGCCTAAAATTATAAACACGATGTTTGTTTCAGAAACTTCTTCCAATTCAATTCTCAAACTAATTGGTAGACTAAAAAATAAATATTCTGCCGGTTTAGACGAATTTGCGGATTGTTTGTAAAATAATTGCGCACCCGCCATTCGATACCAGTTAACTCATATTTACCTTTAACGAGTATTGTACTTATTCTCCTGTGTCAATGCCCCCATCTCGATCAGATTTTCGTTCACTTCTGATCCTCGAGCAAATGCTGAGATGGCCCTTTGTTTTGCTTCTGGACATAAAAGTAACTTCAAAATCATTTCTTCCCTCGTCACACACAGTTTTTAACTGTTTTCGACGTAAATAAATTAACAAATAAATAAATACTTATCTTACAGTAAATAAATAATTATCTATTAAATTTGCCTAGCCATTTCAAAGGGACATTATGTACTGAAAGAAATTTCATTGTTATTTCTAGGAAGGCTTTCTAGGGAGGCTAAGGAACATCCAGGAAATTGAAAGTAAAAGGTTGTCTTCTTCTTTGCCTAGTTCGATTGCTTATTATGGATTCTTTTGTGTTTTAAGTTTAGTATTTGTTTGTATCTAAATTTTGAGTACAAAAATCAAATAACTATGGGAAATTTTGTCGGATTGAATTAATATATTAAAATGTGCCCACATCCACGTCAGGCCAAAGCATAACAGCAAGTAAATTAAACCGTGATTCAGTTGCGTGGTGTAGTATATCTTGCAGTAAGTCAGTTCAGTTTGTGATCATTGTGTACTATTATGTTATAACTGACACTTGTGTATTTATAGTGTTGTTGTTCTTATGTTTTTATGTTTTACTGCCAGCACTGATGTGGGAATGAAGCTATACCGAATTGTCGGCAAACTATGTTTTAATGTCATAATTCACTCCGACCAAATGCCGAAATCTATATTTCTCATTTCTTCTTCATGGCCTGGTAATCTGCAATGGTTAATTACGTAATTAATTCCATAAATTTATTTCAGTGGTCAACTAAATTGTATTAAAATATTCAAATATTTCTGGATTGATGCATTGTGAAATTGTGGGATTTAAAACAAATTACAAGCAAAACATTTTGTAAAAGTAGTGTACTTCGTTTTAATGAAATTTCTTTAATTTTTTACAATCGAAAGATCTCCAATATTGGTCAACTATATTCTGGAATTGGCATGTAAATTGTATTATTAATTTACAGAGCAAAGTGAAAATAATTAGAACGCATTTACTTCAACGAGAAGGTAACATCGGTATTTTCTCATAGACTTATAATGGCTACAGAACTCGGTACAAAACAAAGGATATTTGCAAAGAGCACATTGCTAACTTGTAAAGAAGGTGATAGTGACATTCGCCAAATATAAGACTATCACAATACTTATTTATGATAAAACAATGCGACATTGCTGCATTACATCTAACAACGCACTCCTAAAATAATTTGTTGGGAACACCTTGAATATTTTGCGGAGAAAAGATGAATAAGAGTATAGAAATGAAAAAAGATGGTTGATGAAGTGGTCTTGAGTATAATTCTTTATCCACTTTTCAGGTGAATTTAGTCAGTGATGTAGTTCTGCCCGAAACATTCGTAACCATATCTTTGCCCAGAAATTTAACAGTTTTCAACGATGCTTTGAGAGTTTGAGTAGAGAAAATTCCAGAGGAAACATTTTTGCGGTGGTGATTGAAACGTAAATTTTTTTGAACGTTGGTTATTGAAAATTTGTGTAGTATATCACGTAAAATAACTGACTGTCGACAACGTCATCATGAAATAAGATGTCCATATTGCTAGAAAAATAAACTATCATCTACTTGTTTCTTGAGTCTTTGAATTGAATAGAGATAATAGAGCCACCTCTCGGCTTACATACGCCTGTTGAGATAAATTCCAAATATCCGTCAAAACACTTACAACCCCTCCCTTTAACAAAGTTTCCGTCACGTCCGAAACATCCCCATCTCCGTCGCAGAGCGTGCTTGGGCACCCCTCGGAGGCCGCAAGCCGGGTGGCGGTAATAGGAGTGTTAGGAACACGGCGGCAGCGCGACGCACTGTCCGCGTACGTTTATTGTCTGCCGGACGCCGCCACCGCCGCCGCCGCCGCCTGGTCAGGCGGCACAGCGCGCTGCGTGGGAGGCGATTCAGAAGCACAGGCCCGCGCCGCCGCAGCTGCCGCCACGAGCGTTGTCCTTGCCTGAGCCCGCTACCATGCTCCGACCCCCGCCCCGCCCCCCTCAACCACCCGCCACCCGTCGCGCCGCGTGCCCGTGCGACGCGGCCTCTTTTGACCACGCCCTCCCTCTGCCGCGCACGCTGCCGCTCTTGGAGCCCACGCGGGTCACCAGAATCAAAGTCGCCGGTGCGTCGGACTAAGCGCCTGTTTCACGTTTCTGGGTGCGTCAACTACTTCGGTCAGTAGTGTGCCCGGGAATCCCGGGAGATAACGGAGTAGCTACGCCGCTGGAATGTGAGATCCGGTGTCGACCTTCACGTCGGCTTGTAGGGTTTGCTCCTTCAGGGGCCCCCAGCGAGCTAACGGCTCTGTGGGGACAATCGATTGGTTTCCTATGAAGCACCTGTCTGCAATAATCCTCAAAATTAAGAATGTTTAAATTCAATTGATTTATATGTAAGGCTGATACAATGTAGAAAATAAGCTTGCATTTTGTTTTGTTTTATTGTTTGCCAAAATGCGTCCGCACGCGTTCTTTGAAAGCGCTCTTTACTTCAGGGGACCTATGTTACGCAGCAATTGCACCCAGCTAGTAACACTCCTGGTCCTAATGAAAACGACAGAAACGAATGAATTAATTTTGTAATACAATATATTATTATATTTTTATTGCTTATAATCTAATATATTTAATATATTTTGTAATCAATGGGATATCGATCAATGTGATTGATTAATATAATCAATTGGATTTCTTATACCCATCAATCTACTCAGCTGTAGACCTCGAATAGAACCCTTGATCGTCATTGACCCCCCAGGGGGGTTGATTTTGATTCTGTTCGGAACCCCTGCCCTACGCCATTATCTGTGAACATTTTTGATCGTAAATCAGTTTCATACACAACAGGGGATAGTCAACTATCCAGCAGTAACTGCTTACTAGTTTTTGCCGATAATTACTTAGAGTAATACCTGTATAGTTAGAGAGGATAAGTAAATATGTTAGAGACTGTCACGAAAATCAGAAATTGGAAACTTATGGGGGAAGACTCACTGAAGGTTTTATTGCATCCACTCCTTCAGACGAAAAGAGTAATGTTTTGGAGTTGTTGACTAAGCGTCGTTTTACGGAAATTTCTAAGTCTCTTTCCTCGAGTTTCAGCAGAATGTCGTCACGTTCTCTTACAGTTTACCTAACATAATTCAACCAATGCGGTCGGCGCCCTAAGAGCACCGTTCTACACATATGGCTCCCAAACTTTCCCTTCTCCGCTTCATGGGCCCGACTTTTGAAACTTGCGTCGCGCATGTGCCGTGGAATCTCATACATTCTCTTCCCTGGACCCATTAGTGAACACTTTCTTCTCAAAATTAAGTGTGTTGAATATTTTTATTGTTTTACGAAAGAGAAGGATGGCCTAGGTTATTATGGAGACAGAAGTGTGTTTAAAATTTGATATTTATTACTGAATGAAGTACAGTACACTGGTTTACAGAACCATTTTAAATGCACAGTAAAATCTTTTTGAGTCTGACGTGAAGGTAAAGAAATAATGCAGGTTCTTTTCAAATTTTCAATTATTATACTCGTCAAATCAAAGGATTTCAATGCATTTTGACGTGAATGTAATGCATTTCAATGCATGTGGAATATCAGATAATCAAATCTAGATGTTCCAAAGTATTTCTGAAATACAGTTTATAAGAATGCAACATCTACGAATAGCGAGGAAATGACCCACCTATTCCAATAGGCTCGTCGCTGGACGTACGTCGCTGGACAAACGTTACGGGTCATCGTATCACATTTGTACTGAAATGTATTAAATTTATTGTGTATTAACAATTTGTTGACTGACACAATTATAATGGTATTCAGGTTAGTAGTCATTGAAGAAACTGAATTGTGTCAATCAAATCATAAATGCGGTGATGAGGTATATTATCACGGATATTTTTAAATGAGTTCAAAGTGTTTCCAGCAAAAATTAATTTCATTGCAATTAAGTATAATTGCAGTTTAAACCCACTTTTCCGACAGGGCGTACTCAGCATCATATACATACATACAAGTAACGCTGGTTGCAGTATTTTTCCTAGTTTCTTTATTAACTTTCCTCATTACTCGTTTCAAATACATACACATGTACCATATATTCGTTAAACATACACTCGTATCTTTTGTGCTTTCCGAGTACGTTTATGAAGCTATCATTAAAAAGTAACATCATTTATGTGTCACCGGTGGACTTCAAACATATAGTTATAAATTATAAGGTTGCTTTATAAAACGCTCCGTGTTTGCTCGTAGTTTGATCTTCATGTTTGCGCAGTGCAGTACGTGTTGCCTAAACCAACTCGAGGTACTTGGCAACTGTAGAGCTCTGCGCGACAGTTGAACTTGCGTCCAAGCACTCCACCGCGCCAACTAGCAATATTTATCCTATGTTGTGTTTTGTTGTACATTAAATTATACATTATATAATTAATCCGTATAATCGTGAGATAGTTTTACTTTATCGTTATTAAAATGAATAAGCACGGGCGCCCCAGGAGACGTGGTGTCTTGCTGTCGAATTAAGGGTGGGTGGGGTGAGGGTGTGGGAAGAAGCGAGGGACCGGAAACTGCACATGACGCTCGTCGCCCTGGCGCCCCAATGGGAGGTTGGGTAATGAAGACAGACGGAGAATGAGAGAGCGATAGTGAGAGTGCTCGAGTCAGAAAGAAAATAAGCAAACGGAAGACACGGAGAACGGATGTGGCAATGCTGTTTTTTTTATAATATATCTTTATTAGTGAACGAATATACATACTTCAGTATTATTTATACTACATCATATGTATTTTTTATGACTTATATTTAACTTAAATGCTAATTTTACAACTAAATCTAACTACACATGAATAGGAAACTCACAGAGCACCTATGTGATTAATTGACTTCTGAAAATATGCTGAGGAATGAATCTAATGGATATCTATTTTTTATTCTTTTTGGGAGCTGGTAGGTGATGGCTAGGCCGTAGTGTGTGGCTTGTGTTATTGTGTTTATTTTGGAGAAGAAATTGTTAGATAGGAGCGCGATATCGTAAAGTATAGGAGGTAAATTAAATTCTTTATGCAGTTGAATGTTTGAGATGAACCAGGGTGCATGAGTGGCAAGTCTGAGAAAATTATTTTGGATGATCTGTAATTGATTAATATTAGTGGCAATGCTGTGCGCTTGTTTCTTGGTACAACGTTAGTTTTATTTGCTGATAATTTCGGGATTTCCATCGCGCCATTTCTTCAAATTATAATTGTTAGTTCCGTATTGGTAGTGCATGTTATATCTTACTAGATGGCTGTTTCTTCTCGGCTAGTACGTGACATTCGGTAATGACCTACAAGTTGACTTTCGGAAGGTTGCCCTCTAGGTATCGCGGTTTGCGTAGTAGAGTAGCGCTTATAGGAAAAAGTGTGTGCGTGTGTGGATAAGGAATTTTGGTAAAGTTAGGGAGACGTGTGTGTGTGGGTGTGTGTGAAAAGTATTAATAAAGGCATATTACAATACAATTTGCACAATATATTTTCAGAACAATTATCTAAATGCAGAAAGTGTAAGATGCTTGGAGACTAGCCCAATATTTTTCAATTACGTTTATATATAGTTCTGAAGTTTTATATGAATGAAGAATTCCCTCTAAAAATAGAGTTGCATTCATCATTTCACGTATATACATATATAACAATTTAAAAAATTATAATTTATTATCCCAATTCAATCATCGAAATACAATATAATTTTCGGCTGTGAAAGATCCTTCATCCTTCTCACATGTGTCACACATCCAGATATCAGTTCATGGCATGTGAACACGCCATCTGATCCAATCGTATTTAAATTCGTGTCAGTGGCTCTCGCCGTGACTCATAATTACTTGCATAAGCAGAATTCAAATGTCGAGTTGAATTATTGAAATGATTGAACTCGCTATAATAGAAAAAACTAGAAAAGGCAAGAAACCTCGTAAGATTTACTCGGCTGCATGAACCATTACTCTCATTACATCTTTGTTAAATTCACAAATTGCGTTTTTATTATAAGCGACTTGTTTCACAAGAAATATGTTTTTATATTACACAACATTATCAGAGATTATTAGACATTATCTAATTACCTCGTTTTCTGGAGATTTCAATGGCGGAATCCTTTCTTTGAGGCGATGAACTGTTTTTTCTCACACGTCAGAAAGCCCTTTTCACAGATCTGCAACGATACCGAGAACGAAATTAACATCGCCTTCGCCTATGTTCAACTCGTTTCGATAAGTGTGTCTGGTAATAGCGTCGCAGCCTATGGTTACTTCTAGAAACCTTCTATTCATTTTCGTATGGAAAACTCCACTCTTGCAGGTTGCCTCAGCCGTCTCTCCCGCTTCGCCTGCCTTCTTCCTTCCAAGGGTCCCATCTCCGTACAGCCTTTACCACCCTCCTCCTCCTCCTTCCCCTGCTCTCCCCCCCTCTCCACCCATTTCAGATCTTCACGTCCCCGCATTCTCATCCCGACATCTCCCCGCCTCCCGTGCCTCGCGCCACCTCCTGCTCCGCCCTTCTCCCGGCGTCCCTCGCCGTTCCCAACCTCCTAACCCTCACAAGCCGCGAATTTTCCCCGCATTACACAGCGCGTGGGCCCCGGCGCGATGCAACCAGCAATCCGACAGCACCGCCGCATTGTGCCCCCCCCCCTTCTCCCCCGCACTCATCCTCCCATCATCCTCCCTTCTTTCACGCCGCCGCGCACGCTCCGCCCCAATCCCCCTCCCGTCCCCCTCCTCCTCCTCCTCCTCCTCCTCCTCCCACGCTCCGGGGACGCTTTTTCGCCGCGCGCATTGCCAGAGGATTATCCGTCTTTCTCCTAAAAATTTCCCGCGCAGTCGAACACCCATCTCGTGTGCAAAGGGCGCGGGCGTGTCGGGGCGCTGGGGCGCAGGGAGGGCCGAGCGGGCCCGCGCGTCGCACAAAAGGAACGGCGTCGACTCGCTTTGGACGGAGCGCGGCGCAGTGGTTCGAAATGCGATTCTCAGCGAGCAAATTGAATTGCATCGAAATTGCCTTCATTTTGAGGGGCGAGACCCGACTAATCAGATGATTGAAATTCGCGGACGATGGGGACGCTGGAGACAGCGAAGCTGTTTTTATGCTATGGAAGGTGATATTTAATGGATGCTATAATTCATACTTTACTAATTTCGAATTAGATTATTATTAAGCCTTGTAAATGCACGATATAAGTACGGTGAATTTTTTAGACGTCACTACTTCTGTTTTATCGGATTTTCACTTCGCAATTCACAAAGGCGTTGTCAAAGATCTAAGAGGGCACTGCAAATGACGAGCTCGGCCAAAAAATTATAGTCCCATATCATTGTAGTTAATGTGAAATTACAATATTTTGTTTCTGCCGTCTATACTTTATTCAATTAGTATTTTGTATTTGGGTTTTGGGTATGTGATATATCTTCATTTTAACGAAACCAATGTAAATGAGGTGGTTGAGGTATGTTCGTTGTGCTTTAACTTCGGTTATTTAGATTCATACGAGAGAGTCTAAAGTCATGAACACTATGTTTCTTACGAGAATACTAACGTGACGAAATTTAAATATCTTGGAACTGTAATTTCTGACGATAGGAAAATTGATGAAGATATAACTACTAGACTCGCAATGGGGAGGAATGCAATCAAAGCTCTGCATGCCTTATATGGAATAGTGTTTTAAGGCAAGACACAAAACGACATATATTCCACAGTATCGTGGAAAGTATTATATTATATGGAGCTGAAATGTGGCCGTTACCAAAACGCCGTAGAGACAGATTACGGTTGGTAGAGCTCGACTTTATGAGAAGATCTTTGCAGATAACAAGACTTGATAAAATAAAAAACGAAGTGGTATGGGAAAGAGCTGGAGTTTGAACAACCATAATCAGAAGACTAGAAAATAAAGCTCTTCAATGGCATGAACATGTCCGGAGGATGCGAAATGAGAGATGGGCAAAACAAATTTTAAATTGGATACCTGAAAGAAGACGTAGAAGAGGTAGACCTGGTGAACCTGGAAGACATATATACATGAAGTAATGGAGGAGAAAGAATTGGAAGAGGGTCAATGGGAGTACCAAGAATTATGGAAATCGAAAACGGCAAACTCTAAGGGATAGAAACTGTCGAAGAAGAAGAGAAAAAGAAAATAAGGTGAAAGGTTTAGGCGCTAACGTTAACCCCAGACAAATGGACTGACAGACATTTTGCCGCGTCCTGTTTATTTGTATAGGTAATTATTGCATTTGCGGGTAGAAATGCTTTAAATGATTTTCAATTAAGTTTTTCGAATCCCTAATAGTTTTCTACCACAGTACTTTCATCAAATTAAAATCCCCGTGCAGGACTTCCATAATGGTCATAAGCGCCGAAAGACAATTGATTTGATAGTTCACATGTTTTACAAATCCAATAAGAGATGTGAAAAATTGTTTAAAAGTTAAAAAATTCGAAATTACATACATACACCTCCAGTTTATTTATCTTTATTCATACAATTAGCAATTAGAATTTTTTAAAATAGTTTTCAATTTTGTGGAATCCTCTATTATTTTCTGCGTTACACAGAATTGTCACAAACAGTAATTCCCTCACAATACTTGAATCAGCCAACATCCGAAGAGCTGGGCCCGCAGCCACCAGATTAGCCACATCTGCCATCCCATTAAGATATGAAATAAATACTTGTGTTATAGTAATAAGTGTCTGGTGGTTTCTATCCTTGGATTACGGAGCCAGGACTTTGAGAAAGTGTGCAAAAATTTTTTTCGGGCAACAAAATTAAAGCAGCCGTGAAGGGGAGGCTTGTCTCATTTATTTATTTATTTATTTATTTATTTATTTATTTATTTATTTATTTATTTATTTATTTATTTAAATAGCTAATGTGAGGGGAAAATATCTGCAATTTTGTAGTTTTGTAATTCTTTTGCAATTTTACACACAAAAAAACGTGCAATATACAAAAATCGAACCAGCACCACATTTCTTACCATCCCTTATTACATTTGTGGAGAAAATGTAAAGAAAAAAAGGAGCGATTTTTGACAACATTTTTTTGCAAACTTCAAACGCAAATTATGCAAAAACTACTAACGTTTGTGAAAAATGTTTATTATCTTTTTTAAACGCCTAATTTTATACAACAGATTTGACTTAGCCAAAAACGTCTATCATCAATTTTGTAGTTTTAAAAATTTAGTTATAAAAATGTATTTTTGCAATTTTCGAAAAATCGGGGATGTCACCGAAAATGACACATGCACCATCCTCTTAACCATAATTCGCAATATTGAACAACAAATTTAATGAAAACTATTGGAGCAGTTTGTTTAAAAATGTCTGAGGGACTTCATGTAAAGGGGCACAAAATTAAAATATCGATTTCAAAATCCAAGGGCCGCGATATTAGTTATGTCGATTAAAGAATATAAATTTTGGAGAAAATCGGTCGAACGGTTTAGCCGCTAGCGTTGACCACACACGAACGGACAGGCGGACAGACGGACCGACGCCAGACGGACAGACGGACAGATGGACAGACGGACAGACGGACAGACGGGCAGACGGACAGACGGACAGACGGACAGACGGACAGACGGACAGACGGACAGACGGATGGACAGATGGACGGACGGACAGACGGACGGACATGCGGGCGTGTTGCCGTCAATCGAATTTTCGGTATCAAGATTGAACCAATTATGCATTCTGGCTATACCACGAGTTAAAGGATTCCCCCCCCCTAAATTTAGCAACAGAATTTATCCACTTCTTCGGTACCAAATCCCGAATATAATACTTTTTCTGGCGAAAATACATCGTTTTCCGCCGCACGAATACATAACTTTCTCTTCTTACGAAGAATTCATAAGAAAGTAAAAATCAATTCTCATAACTAACCTCCTACAAACGTCAAGTCGTAAACAATTTAAAAAAATACTACTCTTACTATTGCCTTCTTAGTTAGTTATACATTATTTTTCATTTGATTGAAGAGTCACCCTTCTTGCAGAGTTGTAAAAAATATTTAGTCTTTATTTTGTGAGACGTGCACAACATTATTTGCATCCTAAATAAATATTTATTCCATTTCCTTGCTTTGGACATGAACTTTTTTTTTACATTCGTTCACTGTTTCGTCATATTGAAAAATAAATAAATCAAACATTCCGTGTTGATAGTGCCGTGTAGTGTTAATAGTAAGTTTATATTTTCATCATAACATGTTTTCTATTCGACTTGTTTTGACTTTTCTACTTTTTATTGAGATATTCATATAAAAGAGTTCGCATTGATCGGGTTCTAATGTATTGGAATTTTATTCTTTTTTCGAAGTGTTGTGTTTATCATCTTTATTCTTTTTTAACATACTGACTTGTTCCGAGACTGGTCGATTGCAATGACAGAAACAAACTTTTTTCAGCCTCACCACCGTTTTGAGATTGATTACAATGCACAAACCTGGTAAAGACGCTACTGTAATAGTTGTAGCTTTAATTAGCGAACGAATTAATTAATTTAACGTCAAAAACAGTAGTAGCGAAAATGTATTTCACCAGAACGAGAACTACACTATTCCCTTTAAATAAACTCCTTAATGGGAATGGTAACACTTTAATCATGAAGAGTAAAAATTAACAAATGTGAACATAACTATTAAAAGAATATAAGAAAATACTAATGGAAACGAAATTGATACAACTCCAGATACACGTGAATGCCTGAGAGAACAGGAATCCCGCTAGATGATAAAAATTAGTTTCTTGAAGCTGCAAAGTCTCTCATTAGCCCGGGGCGTAAACGTGTAAACGAATTTCATTGCCATCGCCGTGTCAATCCTTGCACGAAAACGCGCGGAAAGTAATTAAATTCACACTACTGCGACTAATTAGTACTTTGTCAAGACAACGAGAAGTCTTTCCACTGCGCTTAACGTGAGCGCTGACGTTGACGTGGCGATGTTGAATAAACGTCACGAGCAGCGCTACACGGAAACTTGGTAATCTTAGACCTTTTCTAGTCTCGGCGACGAACGCTCAAACGGCCCTATCCGGAATGAACAACCCGTGCAGCCTTGCTCGCTGCGCTCGTTAAGGAAAACTCCTCGCTCCCAAATGCACCTCGGGAGCAAGGCGGCGAATAATTAATAGCAATCAAGTGATTAGAGCTAATAGAGCAAGCGTTTTATTGTCTTTGTGAAGTTGCTACGTCGCACGCGGCTGATTGATTTCCGCGACTCAGACGATGGAGGGAGTAAGGGAGAGGCAACGAAGGAGTAAAAGACCTCGGAATTCGGAAAGTAAAGGAGTAAAGAGATAGCGAGAAAGAGATTTTGAAAGGCGAAAATGGAGTTGAATTCCAGAAAGAAAGAGAATAACGCGGAGCAAAACGATATGGGAAAATATGACGGAGTGACAGGGGATGTGGAGAATTGGAAATGTGTGAAATGAGAGATGAAGGGGACCTTTATCTGATAGGACATTATAGGAGAAAATGGAAATAGTGAGTTGAAAATAAAAGAACAAGCTAAATTGGACAAACTAAAGAATACAACAATGATTTTCCTATTTGACACGCAGCATTTGCTCAAAATCAAATGCTTTCAATAACCTGCTTGAAAACGAAAATAGATTTTTTTATGGTAACCATACTGCTTAGCTTACGGATTCTTTGCCTCTTAGAAGTAATGATCGGAAATAAAAACCATCAATTGAAACAACAGATGATACTTGTGAAGACTGTTAATCTGTGCCTCACATAACGTTGTCTCTCTCTGCAAATACGAACTTACAGTTAGCACAGTCTGCGCAGCATCCGAAGCCATTGCTACAGCTGTTCAGAACATATTATCATCCGTACACGTTTTCAAGGAAATCAACAGCTCGCACCGCATCTATCCCTAGAACGTGATGACCATGCAGGCTGTCAGTTTGCCACGCTGGGAATCGGACATCACACAGAGGAGCCTTCCAAATCGGCGTTGGGCCGACGCGCCGGGGGTGCCGGGCGGCGTGGGGGGAGCAGTGGGCGGGGGTGGAAGGGAGGGGGGGGCGGCACGATGGGCGCGTCGACCGCTCGCAAAACAACGAAACTGTTTGCTTTCCGAACATGATTAGTGTAACCAGCTTACGATATATGATTGTGTGCTCCATAATTCAAATGTTGTGCGATGCGACAGATGCTATTTCAAAATGGGCTTGATGACGTTAAAATGGGCTTCGCGCTTAATGTGATAACGCGCTCGCGTTCGAGCATCGACGGATGTGAGCGGCCGCGCTATGCGTTCCCCCCTCCCCCCCATGCTGCGTCAGTCAGTCCCTGCCGCACTGGCGCTGTGGGACTCGTGCCCGCATTCAAAGAAGAAGCCCTCGCTCTTAAGCAACACGTGTGATGCGTTGCGCCATTATATAACACACAAATTCATCCTGTAGGGCGCCTCAAGGCCGTTCACGAAGAGATGTTCTTATCAATCTCTCTTCCTCGGGGCCTCAGCCTTCCCATTTTACTGCCGGTCAAAATATTAGGACAACAATTCATGGTTTGAATTCTTTCTCGCCATGATGAATTGGACTTTCGTATTTGAAATCAAACGGGGAAGCACCAAAGCACGGACTCTTTCTGTGGAATCTCGTTCTGGATATAATACTGAATGTATCCAATGATGTTATTAATGCGACAACTCAATGAGTTAATTAGATGACATAGCTTGAAGGCGCCAATTTCTTCTACTATGGTGTTGGAACAACGACCAAAGTCGGCGGTTCAATGTATTTGACAGATTTCCCCACTAATCATTTTCTGAGACTCAAGTCGTATGATTTTGCTTTCAGTCAAACATTTCTGGTAATTTAGTGATGCTTTTTCTTTCTCGGTACATGGAATAATTTCCTGAGAGAGCAAGCCAAACCGAGCACCCAAGCAATCTTCTTTCGTTGTTATCTACACAGGGTGTTATATCTTACGAATTTTTATATTCTTACAAATGGGTATTCAGGAGTGCGGAGTATCAACGGGTTTATTAGACGACGAAGCCTAAGATAATTGTCGTATGTAATGGATTTCGGATTGTGATTACACCACTCTAGGCGTTTCCAGGCCATTTATGAGACATCCCTACTACTCGACACTCTGGACCTCGCTTTTTCCACGAGACGCATGGAGACATACGTCGTCGCTGGTGAATTGTTCATTTATTGGGATTGAGAGACCCTTCAACTACTGTGGCCATTGACGATGACAATGAAGATGAAAAGGCTGCGAAATAAACAGCGTCCCTCGATTAAAATCGTTCTGCAAAATGACGAATTTTAGATGTGTCACTTTTCACGGACGATATTTTCTGACCACTGAAGAGGAGATATTTACGCCGGCCATATTCGATGCCCCCCCACTTCCCTCGCGACGCGCATCTTCTAGTTTCTGCGCACCAATGCAATTGCACAATTTTCGCTAGCAGCGAAGGCGGTTTATTGTTATTATTGTTGTTATTCCCAATATTATTCTTTCTTAATGTATATTATGCACATACTGTGTACTGCAGTCTAAAATTAAATAAAAACAAAAAGCCCCAGTTGATTACGAGGATATAGAATGTTTGCTTCGCTTTTCCTCCTGGTGATAATACCAGAAGAAAAACATTTTAACTCAGGTAACACAAAAAAATATGACTTAAACGTTGTAGTAGGGTGTACAAAGAATAATGCAACAAAGATTGCTAAATTTGCTATTCCTTCCTTTCGTTGGAATTTTCAGATCACGTGTGGCCGCAACAAGGGAGCGCGCATCGTATTATCTGCACCCTCTCAAGTCCTACCAATCATTCTCCGAGGTAAGTGCCCGACCTACGTTCCCACGTCCATTCCAACACCCTCGCTTTGTCACCCCCCCTTCCGCCCTCTCCGTCACCTCCATCCACACTCATGATCCCGCTCCAGTCCACTCCAGTCCTCTCCATCCCTACTCTGCCTCACTCACCTGCTTCCTCCCATTCTGCCCCTCCCTGCCCTGACACATCCCCGGCCGCTCTCTTCCCGCCGCACCCCGTCCCGCACCTCCTGTTCCGCTCCCCCCCGCCGTGACACATCTGTCATCCCCTTTTACGCCGCCGGTCACAATCGCCATCTCAGCCGCTGCATTCCCATCACTTTCAGAGCCCCCCCCCCCTCCCACTCCTCTGGCCATCCACACGCCACCAGTCCCCGCCCTTGCACAGTCCCTCTTCCACGGCCGCGCGCAGGTTATGGCAGCGTCCCCGCCCGCGCTTCCCCGCCCCTCCCCTCCGCGCTGCGCCCCGCCTCTCCCCGCCGCTCCCCGCTCCTCCCTCTTGAGATTGCCGAGGGAAGAATCACAGAGGAGTGCCACAATAATTTCCCCAGCTACCAAGAAATAGGTTATACAAGTCCCACCTCAGCCGGCCAAAACGCGTTTGCTACAATTTGCATAAAATACAGCCCGCTATAAAAAACGAAACGAGCGGGAAAAAATAGGCCTGATATAATTCGGAATGCTGAATCCCTCCGGGGATTCCTACCTATAAATATTCGGAAATATCCGCACATTCAATTCCTGCTCAAGCGGCGAGCCGAGACGACACCACCCATCGCGCCGCACCCGCCCCGCGCCGCCGTCTGTCGCTTGAGCGTGAGCGCTTGCCACCGCTTGTACACATGACCATCCCTTGAGCGAAGGCGGGGCGCGCGGCGTGGGTGAGAGCGAGAGTGGAAGTGGAAGTGGAAGTGAAAGCGGGCGGAGTGGCCGGCAACAAGACTGTCGGAAGGGCTCGTGCAGAAGAGCTTATGCTCGTGATCCAAGGTGCACACAATCTTATAGCTACGCCGCACGGACAACCAAATTTATAAAACATCTCACAGATACCGCAGCGTCGCTACCGATGACATGTTCTCTTATGAGAGAAGTTTAAAAGTGTATAAGATATGTGAAAGGTGCCTGAGTTTTCTGGTATTGGTTTCTGGTGCTAATTGAAGAAGAGTTGCATCAGAGAATACAGACATTTTCATTAGGGAAGCAATCTTCACCCATTTGTTGTCACGAACGACAAAAAAACGCGGAACACCGCAGTTGACCAAATGCTATCATAACCCTCATAAACCGTAAGTGGTAATACTTCTCTCTCAGTCCTATTCTCTTTTTGTTAATTTTGACTAGTCACTGGTCACGTTGCAACTGGACGCCCAAGATATTCATCATTCGAGAGCCTCTGTATCTGTTAGTTATCGTCCTAAATTTTTGCTCCCTCATTGTTGTGATTCCAAGGTCTCAGAGACTTGTCGTAATATAGAATGTAACCATATTTTACGTACTACCTTTGGGATGCTCTTTTTAAGAGTAAGACATATTGAAACCTCGTGTGTTTCAATTAATATTTTTCTCTTAGAAAAACAACGAAGGTATATTATGTTTATTTGAACGTTTTATTTGTTTAGTTGAAAATGTTGAAAGAGAACAAGACTATAAGTGTCTCCAAAGTTCAGCGATTATCCGGAATCAAATTTCTTGGAGTGTTTCAAACGTTTGTACAATGATAAGCTAAGAATTGTCGATAACTATTTGTTGTCACAGTATTGTGCAATGTCCAAAATTTTGTAAATATTCATTTACAAAAAATATCTAATGCAAGTATTTTAAACTAAATGTCTCAGTAGCTTCAAACATTTCTGTAACAACCCTGCCTTTAAAAAATTAAATTCCAATGT
This sequence comes from Gryllus bimaculatus, assembly GCA_017312745.1. Classification (NCBI taxonomy): domain Eukaryota; kingdom Metazoa; phylum Arthropoda; class Insecta; order Orthoptera; family Gryllidae; genus Gryllus; species Gryllus bimaculatus. Next base: position 2,092,684 of record BOPP01000050.1, on the reverse strand, counting down.
TAAAGAATATTATTGCAAGCAATGTGATTCAAATAATAGGTATTATTAGTTATCAAAAAGTAAAATTGAATAATTTCAAATAACACGAAACAATCACATGTCTGGGTGACCGGTGTTCCCTACAACGTAATATTTGTGTTACCATTTAAGGTTATGAGTGACATCCTTATTATGCAGTCAACAATTTCTGTCCACAACGTTGCGTCAGACGTCACGCTACAAAAAACGTGCTAGATAAAAGATCCCTGTGTTACGAAATCTTTTTAAATTCTCCTAAGTCTTTATTCCGTGTTTGATACACGGGTCGCGGGAAATACACCTGCGGGCAAGCCTGCGGCCCACAAGCGGCGGTACTAAACAAGTGTCAGCATCCAGCGGAAGACGCATTGTGTGACGTAGTGAAATAAGAAATAAATTTTCAATAACAAAATAAAAATAATATATTCCAAGAATTATGTACAAGTTACAATGAATGCTTAATATTAAACACTCCGCAAACCTTTTCCTTCGGAACACTGCTTTACCGCAGAAAATACAAGCCACGCGGATGCGCGCCGTCGACCTTGTCCCGTGACCATTACCGTCACATGGCCTGACGCCAAAGTTAACCCGTCTGTGCGACCGTGTGCTACAGCACGTGAGATTGTCTGGCCCTTACTCTCCGACATCTCGCCCTCACTCCTACACCCTCCTTGTACATACACGTACAACCCGATGCAAACTGAATGAGAAACGCGGGCGGAAGATGCGCCGCGTTAAATAGTTGAGGCTGACACCCCACCACTGTTCCATAGATAGACTCGCACTGGCGCGAGGCTCGCAGCCAGCCTTTGGTTTACGCCCACACCACAGAGAATTCTCAGGTTGGCTGCCTGCTTCCGGTTGGCGCACGCTAGCTAGCCTCCTCGGGAGTTTACAGCCAACGGTATTTTTGTGGCTCTGCGGCTCTACATGAGTCAACCGCCAGAGCCGCAAACTCCGGAATGTTCAGGCTTAACCCCTTCCTCGCCCGCAGCGTACTTTCACCAACCTAACGGTTCTGGCCCTCGTTTTAACGACGCCACAATTGATTCGAGGTGGTTGGAGAGTGTGTTAGCCGAGCAACTGGGACTTACTGGATGTTGGAAGGGGTAAGAGGGTGCACCCTTTTACCCTCTACGTAACACCAATGCTGCGATTCTCTGAGCGGAAGTGAAAGGTAACGTGCAGTATTATCGTTTCAAAGAGTTATAGAAAACTAAATTGGGTCAAAATGTCGCTGATTTATAATGCATTACTTCCGATTCTGAATATAACAAATTATTATTAATATTAGCATTATTGTTATAAATAGTTTTCTGTCGTAATTCTTTTCACGTTTTAATCAAATCCATCCTGTTTTTCTATGTCTTCGGAATTTTTTTCTTCGTACTCCTCGTCCCTTTTTTTTCAAAATATTTCCCTCTAGTGCTTTCTGAAAATAATGCTTTCTTAATGTAATACGAAAACAATATTTTCCTTCCCCATCTCTTATTGGTGTCCTCATTTTCATATGTCTTAAACACTTTTCATTGATTTTTCTGTTGCAGTAAAATAAAATCCATATAAAAAAGAAGCTACAGCAACATGAGCGCAAATAAAGACAGTAGTTCGACAAGAAAACTAGCGGTGCCCAACTGCATGTACGTTCTGCCATAATTTCTATCTCTCACCCTTTTGGGAATTTGTAGCAGACAAGTGAAAGAGTTCTCCCTTTCTCGAGTTTCTCTCATTTCCCTGCCTCTCATTCTACCATCTTTCGCATTTCCCAACTAATTACTTACATCACAATCATTCATATTATATCTAATCGCGAACCCCTTACTGAGCGAACGTCAATGTCGACGAATTTTCAAATATCTAAATTCATAACTACGGTCATTAGCCATCTTCCCGAAAATTTGTGCCATACGATAGTAATGAACAAGTAAATGTAAAATTGTGAAAGTGCATGCTGCCAATGATAGAGTTCTAGGAGGGAACATTATAGATTATTTGAACAAGAAGAAGAAACGAATAAATGACACAAATTGAGATCGTTCAAACGATTACGAAATCGTATGAAAACGGAAAAAGATGAAGAGAGCCAAAGTGAATGAACGCTTTCAAAAGATTAGAATGACTTGGTCAGCGAAAAATACAAACAGATGAAACTGAAATCACGAAAGAGGTGAGAGGGCCGCTGCAAGTCAGTAACCATCCCTATCGAATAACGAACAGGGACTGTTTACCATGAGTATCATTCGAATTCCGGTCCTGCCAACAACGTGATACGTTGACCGAGGAGCTTATTGCTGACGATTGACAGCACAACGCAAGCCAAGGGCCCGAGGCCCACAAAGCTGCGGTCAAGGACCTCTCCAACAGCCCTGTGCGGTTGAAGTGTATCCCCCAGCACACAACCCAGCGAGCACCTTAGCCTCGCATCTCCGCCCTCTCCCTTCCCTCGGCGCACGTAATCCCTGTCACCCTCCTGTTTCCCCGCTCTATCCTACAGACCTCCCTCTTAGCCACAACAACCTCAATGGCGGCGTCAGGATCAATCTCGTACTACAATAGCAGCCCTCACTTCTATGAACCAATTGATTAATTATTTTGTGTCCTGGCGCGTCAAGTAATACACTCATTTTGCTCGTAGCTGTAAAAGATAATATGTCCCGGGATGTGGCGGTTTTCTTTCTCGATAGTATGCGAAATTCTACACTGACGTATACGGCAACTTGCATGTTTTCCACCTCAAGGTATCTCTCCCAGTGGAACACCGCTCCAGCCGAGCCAAGATCAGAGCTCCCCCGACATGCGTGGTGGTGTAGTGTATTTAAATGTGTATAAGGGAAGAGAAGGGAAGTAGAAGAAGAAATGACATATATCGTGCGTTTATTAAGGTACACTAGCATTCACCTGGTATTGATCGGTAAAACTAACGAAAACTATTAATCAAAATAGCTACCAATCTACCTAGTGTCAAAAATCCGCCACCGTTAGAGCGAGAATAGTAGGCCCTCGCGGGTAGAGGCACTTCAATCACATGTTGTGTCCCTGAGCCATCTCAGCCTGTTGTAAGAACCAACTGCGCTAGCGTCCACCCCCTAGGCAACGTCTTCCAACGAAGATTGGGACGTCCTTCGCTGCACAGGGCCCATAGTGTAAGGGACGGCTTGGGCACACATCCCTCCTTGATCCATCATGGAAAGCACTGATCAGACGACTGGTACGAATAACTCGATCCTTACATTAGATACAATCTCGCCCATGCTTCTTTCCCTTTTCCTAGCGTTAGTCCCGCTGGATTCCAGGGTTCCCAAGGCCTCGCCACCGGTGGGGTATGTGAAGATAACGAGGTGAATTAGGAAGGAATGTACTCTGCTTGAGGGCCACCATTAGGAATTGGGCAATTGGTTGGATTGATTGATTAGTGTTTCCAGGCGCGTCGACTGCTAGGGTAATTAATCCCGTAAGATGGGTGCATGCTTTTTGCGTGGGAGGAGGTGGTGATCTCAACTGAGATTTGATTCAAAGTGGGTTTACAAAATTGAAAAGTTACGCAAAAAATGCTTCATTTCCTCATTGGGAAAATAGGCGAGGAGTAATCATATTATTTACCATCCATTTTGCACGAAAAAATGCCTTACTGTAATACTAATATTTTAATATAAAAACACAATTTATACTGCAGTTTGGTTTCTCATCTATCTTTTAGGTATGCAAATTTCAAAATTGTATCTGCTACACGGCAGAGATATTATAGTAGAAAATCTGGAAAATATCTGAAATTACAATTTTTATGAGGGTGTAATATGTACGTGATACGCTACTTGTCACTTATAATTGGCTTAAATTAACTACACTGTTATGTGTGTTACGTGCATCATTATTTTAAGCGGCCTTTTCCCCGCCCATGAAAAAAATATAATTGTCACAATCAGCTTCTCATTGCTCGATCGTAAGGTTGAGAAGATGGACATGATGGGATGGACGCTCCGTAACTCATTGTTGGAGGTCCTTCACCGGCATGCACAGATTCACCGGCATCCTCCGGCTTCACCGGCATCATATTTCACAGCGCAGCAACCGCATTCGGGGAGATGATGGTATGATGGGCGGGGAATAGGAAGGAAGCTGCGCGCGGGGAAAGCCGCCCAAATGATCGATAAATGTCATGTCAAGAATTGTACTTCAGCTTACAGCGGTGTCCGAACCTTTACTGAGCTATTGACTCATGTAATTAAAAAGAAAAGGATTATAGACCTTTGTGAGGGTGTCTAAAAACACATTCAAACAAGAAACTTTTGTTTCGGCTTTGTTTTAGATCGATGTTTGCTAATTTATCAATATTACATAAGTTTATATAGTGTGTTATGAAAGTCAGACTACTGGAAAACGAAGATTTTTTACTGCAGAGTATTGAATACATTATTCTATCAAATGGTTACCCGCAGTCGTTATACTTATATACCGATAAGTTATTTTTATTTTTTATTTTTTAGAACAGTTTGAAAATGTTTAAACCAACATCGTTCTGTTAACTAAGTGTTGTACTTTCCCTCTTTGTTGGGAACGTGACTAATTTTCTCTTAGGATGAGTCAGTCCGTTTGGGAGCAAGGAAGTAATGAAATCGGGAGGTGTAATGTGTGTTGAGCGAAGAGTAAAGAGGGAAGAACAGAAGAAGTTCGAAGTTCCAACTCGACCCGGCCCAGGAGTAGCAAACTTGGCAACTCTGATTCCCTCCACGCGGACCTCTTTCTACGAGAATTGATCAGACCCCTTTGCAGTTTTCTTGCTTTCTTTTGCCACCGCAGCGTTCTTATCACATCGAGAATTCTTATCACCGCACCCGTCCGTCATACGTAGTCCTGAATTTAACGAGATTCGGGTGAAAAATGCCTGGCTCGAAGCTGGAATTGCGCTGGCCTCAAAAGTAATGTAGATTCTGTCGCGTATTCTCAAGGAAGTAATTTATTACATTCTCCAAAGCGATATGTGTGGTTCTGAACGTCAGGTGGAATTTTCTCCTATGTGTTAGTAAAACCGGTTACACGCAAAAAGATACTGCTCACATTAATATGCTTCCTGGACATATCAGTGTGTAATACAAGGCTCGCGCGGAAAAGTGGCAAGAGCTGACAAATGGTGGACAAAATTAGAGATTTGAAAATAAAGTAGATTAGGTTTGTTTCGTGTGTTGTGATCGTCTCTGATATCCCATAATAGGTTAGAAGCAAATTACTCAGGTAATTTCTGACAATTGGTTGTATAAGCTTGGAAATTTGTATCCTGCTTTTTTATCATAATGATTTTCATTTCTCATTCTGTATCCCATTTTAGTACATGTTTGAAGTGCAAACTTTCTGAATCTTTTGTATTCCATCACTTTTGTGTATCCGCCCGCAGCTATCCGCCTTAATCGCTGCCATATCCGTAGCAGCCGCTCGTTGACCACTCAGCGACGCGCTGCTACGATCACCACCGCCACCGACGCCATTCACTGCCACTGACACACACCACTTCTGGAGCCACTGACCGGGAGATTCAACGGTTCGGGTCCGGCTGTTGCGGCTTTTCGACACTAGTTACATAGAGAGAACGAACGTTGTCTGGAGAACAATTCTAGACGCCAGGGGATCTGATCTCTTGTTTTCGGTAGTTTTATATCAATAACGTGGGAATGTCGTAGTTGTATCCTAACAAACGGGTCACAGACGGAGCGTGATTTTTTTGCTCTTCCTGTGCAATGTTTCTTCTTACTTACACACATACACACTTACTTGATTTTACTAACAAGCATGCCGGGCGGGCAGTCGTGAGCCTACAACTTGTCCCTGCTGACATGGAGCCCCTTTAGGGAATATTCATCGAGAGGGGATCCCTGAAAACTGAAGTGAAGGTCACTCCCGGATTTTTTCGTCAATCGATACGCTGCCTTCTACACACTTAAAAAAACCTGGACCAATGGGACCATACCAGTTGACGTGTTCGGAAACAATCAAACAAACAAAAGGTATAATATCTACCCTTCGGGACACCAAATACTTTCAAAACCGGAAGCCAGAAATCAAATCCTCATCAGGATACTAAACATTGGATTGAGCATAAACATTTACAAGATTTATTAATATAAATAAGATAAATGTATTTTAACTGCAAATGAGCATAACCCGGTGGCAGCTAGTTACATAAATAAGATGACACAGCTAACATGCAATTTATATAATAATAATAATGATAATAGCAATAATAATAATAATAATAATAATAATAATAATATAAAAGCTGTTTAGTTTATAAAACATTTAAAAAAACATCTATAATCTAACTCTGCACGTAATTTTTATTCAATTAAGACCACACTTCATTTTAATTCACGGTAACCCTTTAATCACTTCCTTCATTTTTTATCTGTTCTACACTACACGACACCTCACTTCCCAATATATTACGTACGCGTCGCTCTATAACCCACTATTCTCAGTCAAGTCCTTTATTTACTTAGTAATACCCTAAATTAATTTCCTTAACTGTTGAACGCTACGAGGAAAAGGTTCAAAGATTTTTGTAGGCAATCTAGTTCATACCGTTATCGTTCGATTTGTGAAAGAAAATTTCCCGACATCCGTCTCCTGCGGTCATACATTTTTATTTTGTGTCAGTGAGCCCTTACTGATGTATATAGGTATACCGAAACCGCCAATTAATTTGTTTCCAAGCTTGATTCACACAATAAGCTTTATACAAAGCACAGAGTTACTGACTGACTGTTTTTGAGTGAATCTCATCCTGCCATTTTCTTGTCTCTGAAAGTAAATTTAGCTGCCCTGTCCTACACTGAATCCTTTCCAATTTTTTACACTACACAATTTTGTGTGGATCCCAACACGTTGTTCCATATTCCATTATTCCATTTTCAAGGGAAAGGCAATAATAATAATAACTATTATTATTATTATTATTATTATTATTATTATACTGTAAAGCGTTATACGAAATGACACTAAGTGCTCTCTGTTGTGCACTCAGTGTGGTAGTAAGTCGCCTTTGTCGGCGACTGCGAACGGTCGCCTTGCGGCGGTCGCTTTGATCGTCGCTTTCTCATAAATATGGCAGTGTGTTTTGTATATTCCCCGCCTTTCGTTCAACTTGTGCTGTAATGACTGTCAAGAGACTTCTGGAAAGTGTTATATTAACAATGTTTGACATCGGTATAATGTTTTCTTGAATAAGGAAATGAATGTATGTTCCTTATTTATCTCGTATAATCTCTAAAATTTTATAGTAATAAAATGGCACAAAAAGTAGAGAATCAGTAAACCATCAGGATCTCAACTCTGCTTCACCAAACTTGAAGTATTGTTTCATGTTCTTGTAGTTTTAACGTTTAATGTCTATGAATTTCCTGAATTAATTACTTACATGTGACGCTGTCATATGTCCATTGCAAATGCAGGAGACATAGAAATAATTTCCTTGTTTATCACTGTGGCTTGCCTATGCAATCATGGAAATTATTGTCAATATTGAATAAGAGATGTATCGCATCAGAAATGTGACCCACTTCCGCCTTAATGTAATGGAAACCAGTTTTATGAATCAGAGCGATCTGAACATTATTGTGGGTCATTTTCTTCGATGACCGATAGCCATAAATTTGCTCGGAAGAAATACTGTCCATTCGGATAGTAGGGCATGCGAGTAACTCTTACTTGTTCACACGACACTCATAAATCACACAACCTGCAATTCCAAAACGAAAATGCTATTGATCTCGCTGTCGTACATGATATCAGGCACGCGCGTCTTATGCATCCAATTGTAAGTTACTATTAGGAGGAAGTAGTTTGACCGGGTGAGATAACATATGCTGTTGCGGGTGTGGAACTTGAACTGGTTTGACTGAGAGGTCCTAGGTTTGAGTCTCGACGGTGGCAGTTGTTCGGTAGAAGCTAATGAGCTTTGTCTAACATTACTACTGCCAGTTATTCTAAGCTGAGGTGTTAAAATCGGTCGTGTCAGTGGCTTCCTCCGATCAATTATAGGCAACTGCCGGAGCAGTAACTTCAACAACGGGCCACTCACCACTTGCACGAACTTCCTCCACATCATTGCCCCTTTTCCATCATCAGTGTTGGCTGGTTGATTTATTCCCTCCTCTCTCTATGATTTCCCACGACTCCACCAGAACTACCTGTTCGGAAATATGAAGCCAGAGTCAGGCAAAAACTCCAGCACCATCAGATATGGGGAAAAAAAGAGAAAACGAAATTAAAAAAATAGAAAGAAAGCCAAAGAGAAAGTATCAAGAAGAAAGAATCTCTTGTTATTCCACATTTCTGTGTATTTGGATTACCGGAAGGATTACCTTCCATTCTCATTTCCACGACGTTTCCTCGTGAGAAGAGCGGATAATCCAGCAATGCAAATTCTGCTCCGTATTTTTGCGCACTCATGATAACTCGGAAATAAGAAAAAATATAAATAATTGCTAAATACATAAAAGAATGATTCGTGAATTTAATGAGACCGCTTTGTTAGAGAGTATTAAACCACCGTGTCCAGAGTTAGCAATGATAGTACGAATTTTTCAACCCTTATACCGACCGATATACCACATGTTATATTTACAGGATGTGTCAATGACTAACTGTTTTTACTGTAAATGATGAAATAAATAATTAAAAACATGAAATATTCCCCCAAGTTCTGCCACAAAGTACTTAATCCGGATAAGGTTATTGAACCTTAATATATCTTGTTCACTTTTCCCCGTCCTATCCCGCATCCGCGCTCCAGGACCCGTACGGCTAACATCTTCGCACCCCCTCCCGTTCTCGCCCCACCCACGCCTCTCTCCCCACACCTCCCCCGTCCCATCCCCGTCCCTCCCCGTCCTCCCCGCCCTCCCCGCCGCTGAACAGGCCGTATCGCGCTCAGCAGACAAGCGCGCCCCTGCTACGTGATACGGCAGTTAACAACCCCTTTCAATCGCCGGCAGTGGTAGCCCGGAAAAACTTTGGCGAGAGATGTTTTCGATTCGGTGAGCGGCCCCGGGGGAGCCAGGCCGATCGCTGCTCCCATCGCCGCCCTCCACGATCCACCCTCCCGCCCCGACTGCGCCGCCTCCGCAGAAGCCAGAAACTGCGCAGCTCCTGCAGCGACGCCCGTCTGCGCCGTCGCCTGCGCCGAGACCATCTTCCTCTCTCTCTCTCACCCTCTCTCTCCCTCTCTCTCCCTCTCTCTCTCCCTCTCTCTCACTGCCTCTGTCTCCCTCTCTCTCCCTCTCTCACTGCCTGTCCCTCTTTTCTCTCCCTCTCTGACTTCCTCTGTTTGTGGTGTTCAGGAGGCCCTTTGCTGTCATGCCTTCTGTTGCATCAACAAAAAATATATTTTTCGTTGTACTGTTCTGCCTGAAACTCTGACCGCAACGAAATAAAGAAACAAAAAGCTGCTATAACGGTTGGTGTCCATTGAGCCTGTTATATGTGTCCCCCGTTCCGTTTAACCCTAGAAAATATGCATGAATTTTGCACCAGTATGAGTAGATGGATACGTGGAGTAATCTGCTACCCCAAGGTATATAACCAAGTATCAGAATGCAAGGTTGCTGAAAGTTTATTTCAAGTAAACAGGCATGTATGCATGTACTTCGTGTGACAGCTCGTGAACGGGCGCAGGCCTACCGGCGACGTCCCTGCCACGCGGCCATGGGTTAAGGGGATATCCCCTCGCCGTACGGGGATCTTCCCAACCTGAGAAGAGAATTTTCTCATCGTCATGAAGCAACATATACTGGGACATTGCCAGGAAAAGGAACGCACACTATACGTATGACTCAGCCGGGAATCGAACCCGGGGCCACGTAGTGGAAAGCGAACACTCTGAGCAAGAGTTATAATACATTGATATTGCTTGAAAGATGCATGTCTCATTCATGTTCTTGGAAGATTGGTTTATGGAATTTGAATCGTACATTTTTCGTGTATTTTTGTCCTCTGACCAGTTCAATGGTTCAATTATTTCTACTTTGCTCGTACGCTGGTTTGTACGTTTTAGAGGAAAGTGACATTTATAGTTCGGGGTGAGGGCGCGGTAGACATGTGCTTTCCGACTTACTCACGTATATTGGTATTTTGCAACCCGAAATTACACCCGTTTTTTTACACTATAGTGCAAGGCAAATATTATAGGAGAACCGTAATCTCGAAAGAGAATTCACAAACATTCACGCTTGCCACTTGTCATTTGTGAAAACTGTACACGAAAAACAAACGATTTGGGGTAAAATGGTTGATGTGAAATCATTATAGAATTCACCATTATAGCTACCGACACAGCATCCGTGACACAGATTGCCATTGTTGTCGCCTTTGCATCTAATTTGAAGTGGAATCAGCACTAAGTCACTGTCGTCATAGGAGTCACTCACATTTTCCTCGCCATCTCCAATTTTTTCTCCAAGCCACCACCACCCCCACAACCACCAAAAGAGCGGCTTCAAATATATCAGAGCGTCATATATTAAAAAAATAATGGATGGCAAAATTTTAATTGAAATTTTATTGTTAAAATATTTACTTTATGAATTAAAATTAATCAGGATATTTCAGTTCATAAGGAATTTGAATCTAAATCATAAGAAATCGTAAGACGTTCTACTAGCACTACATTTTCAATAGAAAAGTTAACAGAAACAAATTTATAAAACTTTCAGCAATTTATTTAAAAACAAGTTTTAAATATTATGAAATACATTTGCAAATAATATATTCTTTTGAATCCCACTTATTTTAACTTTTTTTATTTCTAAATATTGAAGGATGCCCATGACTCGCATTGTCAGTCTTGGGGACCAAGTATTTTCTGTTTTCGGGCGCGTCAACTACTTTGGACATTACTCCCGTGAGTGTAGCGCAGTTTAAGGCCGAGAAGTGATGGTGTTCCTTCCATCGCTAGAATGTCATATCCGTCTCCGACCTATAAGTCGGCTTGCGAAGTTTTCTCTTCCCTCTCACTGCACTGAGCGGAGGCTAGCTCTAAGCTGCCGAATTCTCAATCGGCATCTATGGGAGTGTTATGCATGTATTTGTAAGTGTATGTAAGAGAAGTTGGGGGGCAAGGATAAGGAAGGGGGAACACGAGCGATTTGTTTCTCGCTCATTAGGGTACTGCTCCCACATTCACCTGGAGTTTGTTGGCGTGAGCAGCCGGCCACCAGGAAATTACCTCCAGATAGCGGTTGGATTTGTTTCACTCTACAACTAATGTTGAAAATACACCTCCATCACAACTCGAACACCAGACCCTTGCGATTGGAAACGCAGCGATTGCCACACTTGTTGCGCTGAGCCATCTCAGCCGATCTCCCGTCGTGAGCGCCCCTTGCCACAGCCCCCCCCGCCGCCCCCGCGCCTCCGCCCACCAGCCGCAGCTGCGTCTAAGCCGCCTCCGTCGCCGAGACTCGGCCCCAAGGGCGAAGACTGGCGGGACACGTCGACGGCGACATTCCAGCTAAAACGTCACGCGAGGGCGACTGCCTGGGGGGCGGGGGCGGGGGCGGCCGCGTTGCCTCGCGGCCCCCTCCCGCCCCCCTCGCCCGCGGGGCCCGTGGCCTGCGCAAATACTCGACGGCGTTGTCGAGTCTGTCACGGCGACGCGGTTTCTTCATTTGTCACTGCCGCGCGCGCCGCGGTGCGGCAACGGCCAGGCCCTCGGGGCGCGACGCAACACGGGCGAGGACGGTGGGGAGGGCAGTGATACAGCGGAGACGGCGGGGGTGGGGAGAGGGTGGGATATGGCGGGGTGGCAAGCGGGTAGCAGTTGTGCCAGATATAAGAGTGATGGAAGGGAGGCGGGGATGCTTGAAAGAGGAACTGGAAGGGTGATAATAACTAATAATCATAAGGATCGAATACAAATATTTGGTTAAGAATTGAGTTCAAAAAAACTTATGCAAATTTTCAGTGGATTGATTACTTTAAGGCGATAAATGCAAAAAACTTCGAAAACGCACATTCAAACGGCCGCCTCACCGGGTTCAAGCCCCCTATCTCATGATTTTTTAGTATGTTTTGCAGTAGTCCAACAAACAACCATGCCCAAGTTTTTCAAACTTCGGATATTTTTCTTCCATTGACATTTTTTGGTTAAATTGAAGTGGGCTAGAAAGATAGGGCTATTTGACTGAGCAATTTTCAGACCCTTCAAGATAAGCCCATGATGACCTTCTCCCCTCTCCTGAATTTTATTTCTGCAGGGCGCTCATTTATTATTTAAAGAGCAGAACAATTTGCATGTGCGCCTGTTGGCGTTTGTGTGTAGCTGTTGGCGTTTGGGCCAGGAAGAGGGGGAGACAAATCCTAGCTCACCAATCTTTTGTAGAACACATGCTAGTTAGTATGTCTTTACAAACCAGTGTTCGGAATGGTTTTTTAGCAGTTTCGCAGTGTATAAAAATTATTTATTATTTTTAAAAGTCTCGAGATTGTTTTATCAGTTAACTCTCTCATTTGAACTCACTTAAACTTATTACATGAGCGGTTACTATGTCGCCTGTTAGGCCTGCTGCTCGAATGCCCCAGGACCGTGCCGGGGGGCGATGATCAAAAACAGGTGGCCATACTTGATCATATTGTTGCCTCAATCAAGTGATTCATCCAGTTTTGATACGGAAACATAACTATTTAATAGAGCACTTCCATTTTTAGTCCTTGCTGTTCATGCAGAAGATCGACAAATGAAACTTGTGAAGCATACGTACTACTAGATGCTTTTCAGTTTCTCGCCGTTCCCTGAGATTAATTCTCAAACGCGCCAGTGCGAAGGCTTGAGGTTACAATCAAGGTTACGGAAGATAGATGAATTTGTATTCCGGGCCCATCAACTGCTGAGGTGATTAGTACAGTAAGCATATTTTTGACATATGAAGTGGATATTTTTAATCGGAGGAGGTGGTGGGTGATCTTACCCACTGGATAGCGAGATCTGGCGCCAACCTGCCCGTCGGCTTGCGGGGTTCGCCAGCCAGGTATCTCCCTCCAGCGGAGCACCGGCCCAGCCGAGACCAGCTCTGAGCTACCGACTGGTCCCCCGGCATGTGCGGAAGTGTAATACATGTATTGTGCAGTGTAATAGGTGACGAAAGGATGAGGAATCAGAAGGAAAGTTGAAGAGTTAACGTACCGCCCACCATTCGCCTGGTGTTGATCGGAGAAACCGCGAAAACTACCGATCAGAGCAGTATAGCTTAGTGTCGAAAATCCTGCCCGCGTCGGGACTCGAAACCGTAGGACCTCCCAGACAGGCCAGTCGTGGTACAATTGATGCCCTGGCCACCTAAAGCCGGGAGGACTCTGGGTGCGTGTCGCCCAACAGACGGGGGGGGGCACGGGTCTGGAGTGTGGGTGCTCGGGTGGCAGGGGAATGCTGAGGGACGGTTCCGGGCGGCGTGCCTCTTGCGCCGGCAAATGTTTGCGTGGCGAGAGTGGGCGTGGGGGCGTAGGGAACGCGGACGGAGACAAATATTTGGATTCCGAGCGTGTTTCTTTTCGAAGGGGCCTTCGGACCCCAGCCGCGGTGTGTCGTGCCGCCCCTCCCCCACCCCCCTCCCCCGCCCCGAGCGGTCGCATCCGTTCCTTGCAACTGATCACTGTCATCTGCTCCGGACCTCCCCCGCCACCTCGTGCGAGCTTCTGCCCTCTCGAGTCTCCGAAATGGATTTCGAAGGGCGTGCAAGCGCCCTTGCTGCTTGAGTGAGTTAGGATAGTGCAATCCCCAGCGCGTCAACTGCGTAGATAGTAAAAGGACCGCGCAGTGCGTGTCTCATCCCTAGAAATTGCGGTGTTCCTACCTTCTGGCAAACGTTCTTATCCACACGTCGACTTGCGGGGAGTTCCCCTTTCCAGGGATCTCCACCAATAGGCCACCGCAACAACCGGTGCATACTCTTAAGCTCGCGACTTGTCCCGTGACGTATAAGGTCGAGTAGCAATTGTCGATAGTGCCTTAGTCTTTTAAAGTGTGTCGATTATAGCAATAGTACCATGAGGAATAGCATCCCTTTACGTCATGTGTCGACTGGCCTTGAAACACCCCTGACCTTTGGCAATAAAAGTATTATTTGTTTATTTATACAGTTATTGATCATTGGCCTATAAGTGTGATGGTGGAAGCAGATACAATGCTCTTGTTTCCACTGGTAAATTTTCAAACTAGCCGTAGCTAGAACTAGCTAGAGCGTTAATGTTGAGATATAATGAGGATGATGATGATCATGTCTGTAATATGGTATAAATGAGGTTAGAGTGCGATTGAATGAGACGGGAAACTGATGAACCTCGAGAACGCCTGTCAGAAGCCACTGTGTCCACTGCACATTCCACGATGATCGATAGAAATTTGTACCACAATATGCAGATGTGAGAAGCCATCATGCTAGGGTCTCAGCATCACAACAATGTTTCCTTTTAATTTCGTGACATATTATTAATTTCGTGAATGAAAAACTTACAATGTTAAGGGTTGTAATAATAATCATATCTGTGATGCTGGAACTACCATGACATTAGTTGCAGAGGGCAAGTCGATGAGTAATGTAACAAAACAGAGAACAACGGACAAGAAGTTTAACAATGTAACAAAAGTTTTCCTCTTCAAGTGAAGCATCGGGTGGTACGCAACTCGCAAAAGCGATGTGGAAATTCAAGCCTCGATTTCTTCCATCAGTGCCTTGTTCTTGAAGTGAGTGAAACACTTGCTTGAACGCGCAGGCTGATCACATTAACGAGGAGCATTATCCTAACATGCAGAAGTGTAAGAAGTTGCGTAATAAATAATGTCCCTGAGAACTAATTATACCTTACTTTTAGATTTGTCCTCGTAGGTTGTTCTGTTGATAACATATGCGATAGTGCGGTCGGTGGCAGTGCGAAAACCAGTAGTGTTAATCATTGTGATGACCGTTGTGTGATCATAACAATGAAAAAATTCTGGCATTACATTATTTCAAAAATAATTTTCTGTTTTATTTCTGTTTTTTATATATATTACTTTAAAAACCAAAGAGGACAAAGCAGTTTTGAAACCCTAAAATAATTTCTTGTGTTACAAAAAACAAACATTTTATTGAATTTCTATTTGTATCTGCAGGTATTGTAAAGAGCTTCTGGATCAACGTCCTGATCTCCGTCGGGGTTTCCCCGTTTCTCTTGACCCAGAGAGCAAACACTGTGCACTTGAACATCAAAATGTAGAAGATATTACATCCCTTAAATGACAATTAATATTATTTTTTCATTGTTATGATCACACAACGGTCATCACAATGATTAACACTACTGGTTTTCGCAATTTCTGTTTGAGAGATAAATAAATTAACAAACAAGGAAATAAATGAAGAAATAAGTAAATAAATAAGTAAATTAATAAGTAAATATGTAAATAAAAATGCAAACAAATAAGAAAATAAATAATTAAATAAATAATTGGAGGGACATATTGACGGCTGCTTTGCCGGGGATCTGAAGTGAACGACGACGGAGGGCGGCGCTGCCGATCCCCGCACGCCCCCCCTTCGGCTCGTTTGCTACCGCCCCCCGCCCCGAACGCGCGCCCCATACACGTTCTATGGACACACCTCTCCTTTACGAGCTCGTTATAAAGAACACATTACCGTGTTTAATGGCCACGGCCCCTCGCGCTTGCCCCCTTCCCGCTTCGCTCCCCCCTCCCCCGCGAAATCTTTGGCCCTCGACAAGGCTCAGCGTGGCCTAAGACATCGCAGCGCGCCCTCGCGTCGTTCGTTCACTTCAGTCCCCGCCAAGCAGCCGTCAATATGTCCCCCAATTATTTATTTAATTATTTATTTTCTTATTTGTTTGCATTTTTATTATACATTTACTATTAACGTTTACTTATTTATTTACTTATTTCTTCATTTATTTCCTTGTTTGTTAATTTTATTTATCTTCAAAAGCCAAAATGCGAAACCAGTGTGTTTAATCATTGTCGATGACCGCGTTGTTGTGTCCAGTAACAATGAAAGAAAATAATTATCATTTAAGCGGATGTAATATCTTCTACATTTTGATGTTTCAAGTTGCACCCAGTGTTTGCTCTCTGGGCAGAGAAACGTGAGGAAACCTCCGACGAGAGTCAGACGTTGATCCAGAAGCTCTTTACAATACCTGCCAGATACACAATTAGAAATTCAATAAAATTGTTTGTTTTTGTAACACAAGAAATTATTTAGGTTTCAAAAACTCTTGTCCTCTTATGCGTTTTTTAAAGTAATATATATAAAAAACAGGAAATTAAACAGAAAAATTATTTGTGAAATAATGTAATGCCAGAATTTTTCATTGTTAATGATTCAACAATGGTCATCACATGATTAACACTACTGGTTTTCGGCACTGCCACGGACCGCCACTATCGCATATGTTAATCACAGAACAACCTACGAGGACAAATCTAAAAGTAAGTCATGAATTAGTTCTCAGGGACATTATTTATTACGCAACTTCTTACACTCTGCATGTTAGGATAATGGCTCCTCGTTAATGTGATCAGCCTGCGCGTTCAAGCAATGTTTCACTACCTTCAAGAAACAATGGCACTGATGGAAGAAATCGAGCTTGAATTTTCCACATCGCTTTTTGCGAGTCTGCGTACCACCGCATGCTTCACTTGAAGAGGAAAACTTTGTTACAATTGTTAACTTCTTGTTCGTTGTTCTCTGTTTTTTACATTACTTCATCGACTTGCCCTCTGCAAATCTAATTCATGGTGAGTTCCGGCAATCACAGATATGATTTTATTTTATTTACAACCCTTAACATTGTAAGTTTTTCTTCACGAAAATTATATATATGTCACCGGAAATTAAAAGGAAACATTTGTGATGCGCTGAGACCCTTAGCATGATGCCTTCTCACTAATCTGCATATTGTGGTCAAATTTCTACGCATTCGTGGAATGTGCAGGGAGACACAGTGGCTTCTGACAGGCGTTCTCGAGGTTCAATCAGTTTCCCGGATCTCATTCAATCGCACTCATAACTCTTGTATACCATAAATTACAGACCATTGATCATCATCATCACTCATTATATCTCAACATTAACGCTCTAGCTAGTTCTAGCTTACGGCTAGTTTGAAAAATTTCACCAGTGGAAACAGAGAAGCATTGCTATCTGCTTCCACCATTCCACAACTTTATAGGCCAATGATCATTACTGTATAAATAAACAAATAATTACTTTTTTGCCAAAGGTCAGGGTGTTTCAAGGCCAGTCGACATGACAGTAAAGGGATGCTATTCCTCATCTGGTACTATTGCTTAAATGACACACTTTAAAAGACTTAATGCACTATCGACAATTGTACTCGACCTCTATTAGTCAGCGGGGACAATCGCCGAGTTAGAGTATGCAACGGTTGTTGCGGTGCCCTATTGGTGGAGATCCCTGGAAAGGGGAAACTCCCCGCAATCGACGTGTGGATAAGAAACGTTTGCCAGAAGGTAGGAACCCGCAAATTTCTAAGGATGAGACACGCCCTGCGCGGTTCCTTATTTACTATACTACGCAGTTGACGCGCTGGGGATATTGCACTATCCTAACTCACTCAAGCAGCAAGGGCGCTTGCACGCCCTCGATAATCCATTTCGGAGACTCGAGAGGGCAGAAGTTCGCCACGGGTGGCGGGGAGGTCCGGAGCAGGATGACAGTGATCAGTCGCAAGGAACGGATGCGACGCTCGGGCGGGGAGGGGGTGGGGGGAGGGGCGGCCACGACACACCGCGGCTGGGGTCCGAAGGCCCCTTCCGAACAAGAAACACAGCTCGAATCCAAAATTTGTCTCCGTCCGCGTTCCCTACGCCCCCACGCCACACTACTCGCCACGCCAAAACATTTCGCCGCGCAAGAGCACGCCGCCCGAAACCTCCCTTGACAGCATTCCCCCTCCACCCGAGCACCCACACTCCAAGACCCGTGCCCCCCCCCCTGTTGGGCGACACGCACCCCAGAGTCCTCCCGGCTTAGGTGGCCAGGGCATCAATTGGTACCAGCGATGGGCCTGTCTGGGAGTCCCTACGGTTTCGAGTCCCGACGGGGCAGGGATTTCTCGACCTAGTATACTGCTCTGATCGGTAGTTTTCCGCTGGTTTTCCGATCAACACCAGTGCGAATGGTGGGCGGTACGGTTAACTCTTTCAACTTTCCTTCTGATTCTCATCCTCTTCGTCACCTATTACACTGTGCACAAATACATGTATTCACTTCCGCACATGCCGGGGGACCTCGGTAGCTAGAGCTGGTCTCGGCTCGGCCGGATGCTCGCTGGAGGAGATACTCTGGTGGGCGGAACCCCGCAAGCCGACGGGCCAGGTTGCCAGATCTCGCTATTCCAGTGGGTAAGATCACCCACCACCTCCTCCGATAAAAAATATCCACTTCCATATGTCAAAATAGCTTACTGTACTAATCACCTCAGAGTGATGGGCCGGAATCCAAATTCATCTATCTTTCCGTATATTGATTGTAACCTCAGGCCTCGCACTTGCCGTTGAGAATTAATCTCAGGGAACGCCGAGAAACTGAAAAGCATCTCAGAGTACGTATGCCTTCACAAGTTTCATTCTGTCGATCTTCTGCCATTGAACAGCAACGACTGAAAAATGGATATGTGCTCTATAAATATTAGTGTTTCCGTATCAAACTGGATGAATCACTTGATATGGGCAACAATATGATCAAGTATGGCAACCTCGTTTTTTGATCATCGCCCCCCGGCACGGTCCTGGGGATTCGAGGCAGGCCTAACAGTGCCACTAGTAACCGCTCATGTAAATAAGTTTAAGTGAGTTCAAATTGAGAGATGTTAACTGATAAAACAATCTCGAGACTTTTAAAAATAATAAATAATTTTTATACACTGCGAAACTGCTAAAAAACCATTCCGAACACTGGTTTGTAAAGAACATACTAACTATGCATTGTGTTCCTACAAAAGATTGCTGTGAGCTAGGATTGTGTCTCCCCCTCTTCTGCGCCAAACGCCCAACAGGCTCCACAAACCCAACAGTGCGCACAATGCAAATTGTTCTGCTCTTTAAAATTAATAAATGACGCGCCTGCAGAAATTAAAATTCAGGAAGAGGGAAGAAGGTCATCATGGGCTTATCTTGAAGTCTCTTGAAAATTGCTCAGTCAAATAGCCTATCTTTCTAGCCCACTTCAAATTTAACCAAAAAAATGTCAATGGAAGAAAAATATCCCGAAGTTTTGAAAAAACTTGGCATGTGTTGTTTGTGGACTACTGCGAAACAAATTACTAAAAATCATGAGATATGAGGGGCTTGAACCCGGTGAGGCGGCCGTTTGAATGTGCGTTTTCGAAGTTTTCTTGATTTATCGCCTTAAAGTAACAATCCACTTGAAAATTTGCATAAGTTTTTTGAACTCAATCTTAACCAAATATTGTATTCGATCCTTATGATTATTAGTTATTATCACCCTTCCAGTTCCTTCTTTCAATGCATCCCCGCCTCCCATTCCATCACTCTTAGTATCGGCACACACTTGCTACCCCGCTTGCCACCCCGCCGATTCCCACCCTCTCCCCCCCCGCCGTCTCCGCTATATCACTGCCCTCCCCACCGTCCTCGCCCGTTTGCGTCGCGCCCCGAGGGCCTGGCCGTTGCCGCACCGCGCATGCGCGCGCAGTGACAAAATGAAGAAACCGCGCGCCGTGACAGACTCGGACAACGCACGTCGAGTATTGCGCAGGCCACGGGCCCCGCGGGGCGAGGGGGCGGGGAGGGGGCCCGCGAGGCAACGCGGCGCCACCCCCCCGCCCGCCCAGGGCACGTCGCCCTCGCGTGACGTTTAGCTGGAATGTCGCCGTCGACGTGTCCCGCCAGTCTTGCGCCCTTGGGTGGCCCGAGTCTCGGCGCGGAGGCGGCTTAGACGCAGCTGCGCGTGGGCGGAGCGCGGGGCGCGGGGGGGGGGCTGTGGCAAGGGGCGTCAACGACGGGAATCGGCTGAGATGGCCTCAGCGAACAAGTGTGGCAATCGCTGCGTTTCCAAATACGCAAGGGTCTGGTGTTCGAGTTGTGATGAGGTGTATTTCAACATTAGCTTGCTCAGAGTGAAACAAATCCAACCGCATCTGGAGGTTAATTTTCCTGGTGCCGGCTGCTCACGCCAACAAAATCCAGGTAAATGTGGGAGCATTACCTAATGAGGCGAGAAACAAATCGCTCCGTGTTCCCCCTTCCTTATCCTTGCCCCCCAACTTCGCTTACATACACTTACAAATACATGCATAACCTACCCATTTAGATGCCGTTGAGAATTCGCAGCTTCGCAGCTAGCCTCGCTCAGTGCAGTGAGAGGGAAGAGAAACTTCGCAAGCACGACTTATAGGTCGGAACGGATTGACATTCTAGCGATGGAAGGAACACCATCACTCTCTGGCCTTTTAAACTGCGGCACACTCCCGAGTATGTAACAAAGTAGTTGACGCGCCCGAAACAGAAAATACTTGGTCCCACAAGACCTGACAATAGCGAAGTCATTGGGCATCCTTCAATATTTAGAAATAAAAAAAAGTTAAAATAGTGGGATCAAAAGAATATTATTATTTGCAAATGTAATTTCATAATAATTTAAAACTTGTTTTTAAATTAAATGCTGGAAAGTTTTCATAAAGTTTGTTTCGTTAACTTTTCTATTGAAAATGTTAGTGCTAGTGAACGTCTTACGATTTCTTATGATTTAGATTCAAATTCTGTATGAAATGAAAATATTCCTGATTAATTTAATTCATTAAAAGTAAAATATTTTAACAATAAAATTTCAATTAAAATTTCTGCCTCCATTATTTTTTGAATATATGACGCTCTGATATATTTGTAAGGCCGGCTCTTTGGTGGTTGTAGGGGTGTGTGGCTTGGAGAAAAATTGGAAGATGGCGAGAAGAAATGTGAGTGACTCCTAGACGACCAGTGACTAGATGCTGATTCACACTTCAAATTAGATGCAAAGGCAGACAACAATGGCATCTGTGTCACGGATGCTGCGTCGGTAGCTATAATGTGGAATTCTATAATGATTTACACATTCAACCATTTTACCCCAAATCGTTTGTTTTTCGTGTACAGTTGATTCACAAATGAAAAGTGGCAGCGTTTGAATGTGTTTGTGAATTCTCTTCGAGATTTACGGTTGCTCCATATAATATTTGCCTTGCACTTAGTGTAAAAAAACGGGTGTTAATTTTCGGGTTGCAAAATACCAATATACCGTGATAAGTCGGAAAGCACATGTCTAACCCGCGCCCTCACCCCGAACTATAAATTGTCTCTTTCCTCTAAAACGTCAAAACCAGACGTACGAGCAAAGTAGAAATACATGAACCAGTATGAACTGCGTCAGAGGACAAAAATACACGAAAAATGTACGATTTCAAATTCCATAAACACTCTTTCCAAGAACATGAATGAGACATGCATCTTTGCAATCCAATATCAATGTATTATAACTCTTGGTCAGATGTTCGCTTTCCCTACGTGGCCCGGGTTCGGATTCCCGCTGAGTCATACGATATAGTGTGCGTTCCGTTTCCTGGCAATTCCCAGTATTATGTTGCTTCATGCACGATGAGAAATTCTCTATCTCCAGGTTGGGAGATCCCCGTACGGCCGAGATAATCCCCTTAACCCAGGCCGCGTGGCAGGGACGTCGCCCGGTAGGCCGGCGCCCCGTTCACGAGCTGTCACACGAATGTACATGCATACATGCCTGTATTACTTGAAATAACTTTCAGCAAACCTGCATTCTGATAACTGTGGTTTATAACCTTGGGGGGCCAGATTACTCCCACGTATCCATCTACTCATACTGTGCCAAAAATCTCATCACTATTTCTACGGTTAAACGGAACGGGGACACATATAACAGGCTCAATGGACACCAACCGTTGTATAGCACTTTTTGTTTCGTTTATTTCGTGTGCGTCATGAGTTTCAGGCAGAAACAGTACAACGAAAAATATTATTTTTTGTTGATGCAACAGAAGGGCATACAGCAAAGGCCTGCCTGAACACCACAACACGAGAGGAAGTCAGAAGGGAGAAAAAGAGGGACAGGCCAGGTGAGAGAGGAGAGAGAGGGAGACAGAGCAGCGAGAGAGAGGAGAGAGAGAGGTAGAGAGAGGGAGGAGAGAGTCGAGGCGTGAGAAGAGGGAAGAGAGGGAGGAAGAGAGAGATGAGGAGAGTAGAGAGAGAGAGAGGAAAAGATGGTCTCGGCGCAGGCGACGGCTGCAACGGCGGCGTGCGCTTGCAGAGCTGCGCAGGTCTGGCTTCTGCGGAGCGGCGCAGTCGGGCGGAGGGGTGGATACGTGGAGGGCGGCGATTGGGAGCAGCGATCGGCTGGCTCCCCGGGGCCGCTCACCGAATCGAAAAACATCTCTCGCCAAAGTTTTTCCGGGCCTACCACTGCCTGGCGCAATTAAACGGGTTGTTAAACTCCGTATCACGTAGCAGGGGCGCGCTTGTCTGCTGAGCGCGCATACGGTCCTGTTCAGCGGCGGGGAGGGCGGGGGGCGGAGGACGGGATCGGATGGGACGGGGGAGGTGTGGGGGAGAGAGGCGTGGGTGGGGCAGAAGAACGGGAGGCGTGCGAAGAATGTTAAGGCACGTACGGTGTCCTGGAGCGCGGATGCGGGATAGGACGGGGGAAAGTGAACAAGATTATTAAGGATTCAATAACCCTTATCCGATTAAGTACTTTGTGCAGAACTTGGGGGAATATTTCAATGTTTTAATGTATTTATATCTTCAATCATTTACAGTAAAAAACAGTTAGTTCATTGACACACTCCTGTTAAAATATAACATGTGGTATATCGGTCGTCGTATAAGGTTGACAAATTCTACTATCATTGCTAACTCTGGACACGGTGTTTAATTACTCTCTAACAAAGCGGTTCCATTAAATTCACGAATCATTCTTTTATGATTTAGCAATTATTTATATTTTTCTTAATTCCGAGTTGTCATGAGTGCGCAAAAATACGGGAGCAGAATTTGCAGTTGACTGGATTACCGCTCTTCTACACGAGGAAACGTCGAATGAAAGAGAATGAAGTAATTCTTCCGGTAATCCCAAATACACAGAAATGTGGAAAATTAACAAAGAGATTCTTTTCTCTATGATTACTTTCTCTTTGGCTTTCTTTTATTTTTTTAATATCGTTTTCTTTACTTTTTTTCCCCCCCAAATTAAAATTTTTTTCTTTTTGGATGATGGTTTGGGGCTTTGGAGTTTCTGCCCTGACTCTGGCTTTCATATTTCGAACAAGTGTTCGGGTGGCAGTCGTGGGAAATCATAGAGAGAGGAGGAATAAATCAACAGCCAACACTGATGATGGAAAAAGGGGCAATTTGATCGTGGAGGAAGTGTCGTCAAGTGCGTGAGTGCCCTGGTTGGAAGTACTGCTCCGGCACTTGCCTATAAATTTGAATCGGAGGAAGCCACTGACACGACGATTTTACAACACCTCAGCTTAGAATAACTGGCATTAGTAATGTTAGACAAAGCTCATTAGCTTCTACCGAACAACTGCCACCGTGCGAGACTCAAACCTAGGACCTCTCAGTCAAACCAGTTCAAGTTCACACCCGCAACAGCATATGTTATCTCACCTGTGTCAAACTACTTCCTCCTAATAGTAACCTTACAAATGGATGCATAAGACGCGGCGGCCTGATATCGATGTCTACGACAGCAGATCAATCAGCATTTTCGTTTTGGAATTGCAGGTGTGTGATTTATGAGTGTCGTCGTGAACACGTATAGAGTTACTCGGATGCCCTATACTCCGAGAAGGTCTCACCCCATGCTAATCCT
>BOPP01000050.1:2044966-2068738 GCA_017312745.1 Gryllus bimaculatus | reverse complement strand
GGCGGAGCGGGGATGGGGGGGGACCCGTGCTCGCGATCCAGCGTCGAAGCTTCAGCGCCTCGCGTGGAAACGCCCAAATAAATGAAGACCTGCTGGAATATTAATACAGCCATAACGCTCCACTGCCTACGTACAACTGCGGGCAGCGATCGCCACTCGCCTGATAAATCCTCTGCGGGGCGCGGAGGAGCGGGGTGGCGCCGGGCTGCGGTCGCAAATTGGCAACGTGTGGAAATGGGCGTCGAATTTGTTGGGCTGAATGTGACAACCGGTGCTTGAAGACTCGACTACCCTATTAACAAATATAAATAGACAGTTTCCGAGGGAAAAAAGCGTATGGGCCTTGTACCAAGAGCTGAAGGCTGCTGGGTCATTTCTCGGTTTAAGCAGGGATATGGTTGTGACATAATTTCTCATATCACGACGTATCACATCTGAATCATCCACTTTCATAGTAATTCATCTCCCGTCATTCACCCCCGTTGATCCTGTCTATGCGTAATGTACAAGATATACAGAGGGGACACAGCATGGGCAGATATCGGCAAAAGATTACAGAAATCAGATTATAAAAGCAGAGGAGACCATCCTTGGAAAATACGATGTAGAAAGCAAAGAACTGATGTAGGCAAGTTCTCCTTTGTGAATCGCACTATAGTAGATTGGAACAAACTACCTGAAGAAGCACTAGAGGCTCTTCCTTCTAATGTAGGCAAATTTTAAAATATGCTTCATTCCATCAAGATCATCTCAAATAATACTGACTGAGACATTTATCTTTATTATTACTTTTATTATTATTACTATTACTTTTATTACATTGTATTATTATTATTATTACTATTATTATTATTATTATTAATATATTATTACTGACAAATTTATCATCATTGTTAACACTGTCATAAGCTTTGGGGAAATTTTAAAGTTATTATTATATCTTATATTGTTATTGTTATAATTATTATCGTCATGTCCTTATACAGTGAAGTAAAGTGTAGTGTAGTAGAGGGGAAGGGGGTGTAGTGTAGTGCAGGCGAGGGCAGAGTAGAGTAGTGTAGTGAAGTGTGTTATGTAAACTAGAAGTGAATTTAGAGTTATCTATAAATAAATTGGAACTATGATATCGACTCCTAATTCTAATAGTAAACCTAATTGTAAATGTTGAAAATGTTTTGTAATACTCATTCTAATTGTTATCATGTTTGCCACCGAGCATTAGCTCAAAGCGAACTTTAATAAATCTATCTACCATCATCCCTCCAATGAAAGTCAATATGGACATGGAACTGGACCCCACTGACCCTCAGAAGGGAAGCAAGTGCCTAAAAGTGTACGCATCATACACAATGGCATCTCCTCGGTGGGCATGCGAATGCGATCAGAACGTTACGGATTAGGAAATAATTCAAGACATCTAACATGTTTCGGTAGCTTCTATACAGGGGAATAGTACTTTCAAAACAAGTAACGTAAACGCAGACACGGAGTCAAAATGTCTCCCACTTGCACAAACTGAAAAAACATCTTAGTACGTAAACCCAGACGAAAGCCATTTGCTGCACAATCAGAACTAAAATATTGAAGATAAGATAGACTGGTGATATTTTTAATAATTCTCACGGAATTCTCGCAATTCGTAGAAAAATGACGAGGCGAAATCAATTTGACTCATGTCTGTAGTTACGAGTTACTTTATTGTATATTGTACGTACAATCTATTGAATTGTGCTGTACATTCATTTGTATGTTTTATGTACCTCTTTGGAATTTTATCCCGGGTGTTAAACCCTTATTAGCTCAAATTATCTACTAATATTCATCGCAATATACATTTTTTGCGTATTACTTATTACGATGTATAGGGAAACTGTATATTCTTGGAGAATCGCCAATGTTGCATTTGTTTTCTGACAATCATAAACATAACAATAAAACACAAAAATACAACTAAAAGTTAGCAAAACAGATATACTTAGTTCAAATAATTATTTAAAGACCGATTTACCACTATTTTCTGCCACACATGAAAAGTAAACCAAGGTTTTACAAATATTTCTATAGAACAGTAGGAATTTTTACTGACTAGTTCCGGCTTCGTGAAACTTATCCATTACCACAAACTATGACTGTATGTCGCATATTTTCACATCAAAATTGTTAGACACCATTTATCACGTTAGATTCAAAATAATGATTATTCTTTGTGGAAGAATACGTAAGAGTACATAACGATCTTTAAAAAAACGAACGTTCGTAGGAACAAACAACACATATGAACAAAGCAACACACATGAACACACACACACATGTCACTACAATTATCGACGTACTGGATCAGTACAGTTGGCAAACTTGCATGTAGTGACTTTAATCCGTCTGGGCTCCGCACCCCGCTTCGAAACCCACAGCCTTTAGCACATGACCAGTGGGATTCCGTGATCTTCGACCGAAGAAAAAGCAGGTGCTCAAAGCAGTTGATGGAAATGCGTTGGGAGAGATGGATACAGAATGAGAAGACTGAGATGAAACTAGCGTCGCGTCACAATCGGCGGAAACCACACATTTTGCACCCAGCACAAGACCGCGATTTTAAGTTCTTATTCTTTGCAGACAAGTTTTAAAAGAGCCGATAAACGTGGGGATGCGGCATATAACTGTCATCGTTTGTGTATACGCCACTGCTACTGCCTCGCCTACTGAATGTGCCACTCAAGATCAAGGGAGAAAAGGCAGCGGGTTGTGGAAGTCACGATATGAAAATTTCGAGAACATTTCATCAAACAATGGTTTTCTGAGAAAGATAAATGAAGAAAAATGGAAGAAAGGAATGTAGAAGAAAGAAAGGTTAGATTTGAAGGGTATGATGGACCGAAAAAAGCGATATGAAATAGGCGAAAGGCATAAGGTATAACCTTATCGAATAGAATGGATGGAAAGATATATTGTATGTGAAGGGAAATTACGTTTTAGAATTACTATCAAAGAACCAACACAGAAAATATGAGTCATTCTCCTTGAACATGTATTTTGCAGTATAAAATATTTTGAATCTTTTATATAATCTCGTCAATTTTTACAGTGCTTCATTTTTCTACATTATTGGATACTTTGAAAAATGTGTCTTCAGATTACATCTGAAATGAAAACTGATCTACGGAGTGGTAAGTCAAACCTGTCTAATTTATTTTTGTTATGTCTTGTATTTATTTTGTACGTTATTGAAGAGGGTTCTTCATGTCTCACATCTGAGGAGTCATTTTCTCGTTTGTATGATGAGAAAATATATAATTTGTTTACCTCTCATTTAGAACTTAACATCATCTCATCATTCCATGTGGTGATATTTTCTGCAGATAAATGAAATTGTCAACCTATTCTCTGAGTATACGAACACTCGCAGGATTAAAAATGTAAATTATCGATAAAATTAAACATATATTTATTGGTACTGCCAACAAAATCCATGTTTAAACATTCATAAAGTGCTAAATAAATGAACAAACGTTTGGACATTGTGAAGTAAGCCTTGAGAAATACAAAATATTCGCAAATAAATGACACTGAATTGATAATCATACAGACTATATTAGCACAACATGAAATTAACACGAGTGATTTATTATTAATGAAAGGATTAACAGAAACATTTTTGAATTGTCTTTGCAGAAAATATTGTCCACAAACATTCGTTACATTCATAAAATATTCGCGGAGTTTTTTTGAATAGCAAGAATGGTAAATTACCGCGACAAACGATCCTACAGTTTTTCACATGAGACAGTAAGACATGAAGCAAAAATATAATATAACTGGACGATACAGTGAAAACGGTCGTTAACGAATTGGAACACTGGCCGCTCCCTGCAGACGTCACAACCAGATTATATTTCATGACGGTAAATGACCTGCGAACAAATCCCTGTTCTAATCACTATTCCAACAGAAAGTTTCTACAGAAATTATAAACTTAGTCGTAATTTTTTATTATTAAAAGATGATAGTGAGTAGCGAGTTTTGTGTGTGCCACTTGGCTGCGTGGAAATGGCCAACGTGCCTCACTGTGGTACCTGTGCCATCCCCGCACCTATAAGGAGCAGTGCTACTCGTAAGACGTATGGAAGAGGAGGGGCCGCCGAAGGGGCCTAGCTCTCCCCTGATCCGCTCGCCTGGCCGGGGCCAGGAGCCTGCGAGTCAACGCTCCCACGACGCCGGGCTGGTGCGCAAGCTCTGCAGACGCGTGCCCCACTCCCCGTGCGCCGCGGGGCCGCACCTCCGCCAGCTGCAGTGCGACCTACCCTCACTCCAGTCCTATCTCGCCAATGGACGTTGTCCTTACGGCCATTCGGCCGCCGAGAACAGTGTTAACCGCCGCGCCGGCCCCCTCCGCCCACCGCAAGGTTCCCGTCACCGCGAAGGCGAAGCCTCTGCAGCACTTTTAGGCCGCTCGGAAGGGTCAAAGAACGGTCTCCAGGACCCAACCAAGTCTTAAACATTTAGACAACTCCTGTCCTTATTTTGTTTGTCAAAGTTTCTTTAATTGGTTGTGATGTGGTGGATGGTTAAGTGTGCTGTGCATATCTGTGAAATTATTGTTGTCTCACTGAACTGCTACTTCCTGTGCCTATAACACTACCAGTCGTCTCCGTCAAGGCAGCAGCGCGGCTTCTGCCGTAGACTACTAAGCCGAAGGCCTCACCTGCAACTGGGTTGATTTTGATGGGAAGAAGATTAGGAAGATATAAAATAATGATAATGGCGCAATGATGGAATGCAGTGCAGGAGAAACAGAAGAATCCGAGAAATTGTATCTGGAACTTTCTTTGTCTACCACAGATTCCGCATGGATCCTTAAGAATTCGAACCCCTCCCTGGACGGATGGACGCGAGGAGTCTGCCATTCAGCCCTGCCGCTATGGGCCTCTACTCTTCTCGACTTCCGCTATAGCAACCCTTCCGCGGAGCCTTGGGCCTCGAAGCCGACCCCACAGGATTTCCTAAGAGAAATTGCTCCCTTGCCATGCCTTCTTTTGCACTCTTCTCCGATCTGAAGGACAATACGCAGTGCCAAATGGTTCTGGACATTGACAACGATTAAGATCATAATGAACAGCAATTTGCATTAAACAGTTTTGTTTACTTCAGAACCGTCTACAATTTAAACTGTGTTTAGATAGGATGTTAACACTGTTTTTGTATTCCGTGTACTACAAGAATAAAGTTGTGTTACTACTACACAACGTCACAACGCAAGAAGGCAGGAATTAATATTCTTTCGAGAGGTCAAAAAAGGGCATGACTTTAACTTTTCATATAAATGACAAAGGAGTGGATCAACATTATGAATAATTCGATGATTCCAATTAAGATATTTTAAAATTATTTTAAAATATAAAAAGGATAAAATAAGTGCAATTTTCTAAAATTACGTCATTCGGCACCGCAACGAGAAGTGCACGCAAGCGGTGTGAATTCAAGTAAGCAATATCTTTGCGTTTGTCTAATAATGTGTTTGTTTCAATTGTCTCGAACAGAAACACCGGTGTTGAAATCAAAGGTTCTTAAAATCACAGAATTTCTAGCCGCTAGCTTCTGAGATCGTTGTTTTTACGTGTTTTCCCCTATCAATATCAGAACAATCAGAGAATGCAGGAGCAGAATCCTCACAAACAAGCCGCGACTGGCACGCGTTGTTTCTTTCTTCATCCTTGTTCTATTGTCTCCCCTTACACAACTCTTCCACTTCCACATGTGGGAAACTAGTCGGGACTTCAAAGCTTATCCCGGCATGGTTGGTGCTAACTGGCGGAGATAACTGAAAGTAGAAAGCTGCCACCTCCAGGGATATACCAAGTACTAAACTTAAGGTGCGAAGATAACTTAACGCTCTCTGTTGATTTATGTGTTCGTTTCGGTCGTTAGGTGATGGATTTGATGTCGGTATACTGCTCTGCATTGAGGCGAAAGGACAGCGAGGTTCGTCAACGCTTCTTTTTTCCCCTCTGCAACTTTTTGCGTATTTGCCACATGAGAGTTTCACAAATCTCGTTTCTTCCAATCTCGGTTGCTAATGGCATTTTCCTCATCGGTGTACACATATATACCAGAATAATCACTGATATTGAAAGCAATCGAATATTTCATTAGCCTTTGCTATAGCTTACTGAGAAAACTTGCATAATAGGTATAATGCATAATATGTATAATTTGTCTTCAAGGCAATATAATTTCCCTTACAACCCGCAGTAAACGTTTTTGTGTTTCAATATCAGAGGTATCCGCGGTCTTAGGCAACACGTTTGTATGTGCCATCATTTCACTTACCCCTTTCACTCCAACCCCAGTCAACCTTGCGATCCGTACCGCACAGTCCCTACTCACTACCGCCCCTCTCTCTGCGGGGCGGAGCGGGACGGAGGGAGATGCGGGGGAGGGGCGGGGCGGCGGCACGCGAGGCGCGCATTTTGCCTCTGATTGGGAGTCGCCCGTTGTGCCCGTAATTCTCCCTAACACCGCGCCGGGCCACGTCGCCCTCCGCCCGCCCTCGCCCCAGCGCCACCACCTCCACCCGCCCTCGACTCTCCGCAGCCCTCTCGGCCCTCGCCCCCCTCTCCGCCCTCGCCCCTTCCTCGCCTCCGTCCACCCACCTCCAACACCGCCACCGCCCTGCGCCTTCCCCTCTCTCACCCCCTCGGCCCTCGCCCCCTCCCGCCCCCGCCCCTTCTCGCCTCTACTTCACCTGCAAACACAAACCTCGTACTCGGCCTCCGCCTCTACCACCAACACCGCCCCGTGCTCGCCTCTCTCCAGCCCTAGGGCTTGCGACCATCTCGCCCCCCCCCCGTCCTCGTCTCCGCCGCCATCAATCCTGGTTCCCCACCGCGTCTCGCCCGGCCCTTTCTCGTCCCTCGTTCTCACAATCCTGCCTAGCAGCCTCAGTCTCCGGCCGCAACACACCCCCAACTCCCAATTCCCTCGGCGTGCGCCGCATCCACTTCTTCTAGAGTCCAACCATCGCTCGTCTCACCCCCGACCGTACCATGTATGAGGCATCACAGGGTTGCCTTACCTAGCAAGAGTCCAAGTCGTCGCTTTGTACAGCCGCATCCAGCGACCCGGAGGTCCCGAATAGTGCCTAGGAAAGTACATAGAATGTGGCCATGTACATCTACTGGCTGCCCAGCCTCCGAAGTGTTGTGGCGCCGCTCGATGCCTCCGCTGACTGTCCTGTGCACCTCGCGTCTGGATACACTATCGCCAACAAGTTGAGCCTACCAAACCTAGCGCCTTGTCTTACGCCTGATGCAATATTACAAACCATAACCAAATAGCAAGGCCCGCAGTTTAGAACGTTTGCTAACCGCCTTCGGTTAATGCGCTGAAACGTTTACTAAGGTAAGTCCAAGACGGCCGAGCCTGAGGGGGCCGCCCTAGAACGGTGGGAGCACCTAGTGGCTCGTCCCCTCGATCCGGCTCGCCTGGCCGGAGGCGCAGGACGCAGCCTGACGTTGAAATTGATCAATCTTCGCCACGCCACCGGAGGGCTGTTGATATCGGTTCGTTCGTCGGCCGGCGCGGGCTGCGAGCGCAGACGGCCGTGCGTGCGTCCCCCATATGCCCCTGCCTCCGCCCGGTCTGGGCGGGAGGGGAGGGCGAGGGAGGCGGAGCTTTGCTGTTCCCGGCGCGCTTTCTTCCGGCTTCTCGGCGGAGCAGGCGGCGACCAGACGGCGGGGCTGCTTGGCCGCTCCCCCGACCCCCGGCCCCCTAGCCCCCACGCCCACCCCGCCGCCGCCGCCTGCCCCGCCCGCGCCCCCGCACACCGACCCCCGCCCCCTGCCCCGCCCCCGTCCCCCCGCCCCTCGCCCAAGGCGTCCACGGCCACCGCCCCGCCCCGCTCCGCCCCCCACCCGCGCCCCCGCCCACGTCGCCGCCCCGCGGCCCCGGGGCCCCGCAGACCCGTCAGCCCCCGACGCGTGCCGAACCCTCATCTGACTGGCACCCCTCATTCGGCGCTCGAGAAATTGCCCGCTCTACATCAATCGGCCATATAAACCGAAACGACGACGCGGTTCACGGCCCTGGCGGGAAGGGCTTGAGTTCGCAGCTCCTCCGGGAGATCGCGCATATGGCTGTCCACGGCAGAAGTCGGGTCTCCGGATTGGAGTAGGCCGACCCAACCAAGGGCGACTGCACAGGGGTGGGAGACCAGGACTGTCCCTGGTCCGGTAGTTGGGCGGGTTGGCCAAAGGCGGGGCCGGGGAGAAGTTGGCGAAGAGAGAAGGGCGAGTAAAGGTGATGTGGACGGGTCAACTGTGTGACTGAAGCGCACGGTTAACCCGGATCGCTAAGGTTGAGACCTGGGCCGCCGTTGGACCTGGAAAATGGGTAAAGTGAAATGCATGGCACATTACTCCAACCACGTGTTGCACTAAGACCGGCCGTGTTCGTCCCCATACCTCTGATATTCGAAAACACAAAAACGTTTGACTGCGCCGGGCGCAGGCGGGCTGTAGGCGCGGGAATTATTGTATTGCCTTGTAAGACAAAGCTCCTATGACAGTATTATGCATTAGCCTGAATACTACCATAATGGCGTGCAAGTTTTCTCAGTAGAGGGGGGCCCTCCACCCATGGTCATTCAGCAAAGGACAACATGAAATATTCTTTGAGGTATGCGTTGTTCTGAAGTAGTATCAGTGATATATTCTGCGGGGTGATATATGGTGATAAACCGATGAGAGGAAAAATGAGGTAGGCCGATTAGGCACCGAGAAATTGGAAGAAGACAAGGATGAATTATTGGTGAAAAACTCAGTCAATGATGTGGCAAAATTACGGGCACAGAAGTTGCAAGAGGCGGAACCCAGAAGCGTTGACAGAACCTCGCCGCCTTTCGCACTCATGTGAATGAGGAGCAAGTGACCATGATGGCGCCACAATGCAAAAATCACAATCACCATAAAGACGACCCGAACGACAAGCATAAAAATAGCGGAAACAGAATTCCCGGCAGATTACAGTTGCTCTTCGCCCCGTTGGTGAGTGTGACTAACCTCCACCCAGGAGGGTGCCCATGAGTATGCCCTCCGGGTGGCAGCACATTGATCTCTTTCAGATTATTCTCCGCCCAGTTAACCCCTCCTGGAAGCCACCCAGGACCATGCACGGGATGGAACTTTTGAGCGGTTCACGACTATTTCCCAACATGGTCGGTGAAGTGCCGCGAAAGTTGGTCAAGCGGGAGACAATCTAGACACTAAAGGACTGCAGCAGACAATCAGGAAAGGAGCACAAGCCTGTACGCGTGGTCCAGTCCGCTCGAGGCTTCGTGTTCCTGTGTCGAGGATGTCATGGCTACGGCTGCCCAATTCCTCCTTTACCTGCTGTCTGATGATTAGATAGGCCCGTGGGGAAACCAGCCCGGCTGAAAAAAACAGACGCAACTCCAAGCCAAGCTAAGCGGGGCTAGAACAGTTCTGAGAATAGATTTTAAGGAACCTTTGATTTCAAACACACGGTGGTTTCCCGCTTCGAGTGACTAAGTTTGACACAACACATTAGTGCGTAGACACTACGTGGCAACAAAGACCTTATGTTGCCGCTCCTCGACTATGAGAGTCATGCCACCGGCTATAGGCGTGACACCCTTCTCGTTGCGGGGTCCGCCAACCGAGATGAGCGTAATTATTTTACAATGAACAATAATGCACCTCTTTTATGATCCTATTTTATAGATTTACATAAAAATTTATAACACAAGAACCATATACTTGAGAGTTGGAACCCTCAATTCGAAAATCTATTCGGATAGATTGTTGCATCCATCCTGTGTGATACCGCCATGATTATATGAAAAAAGCCTGGTTCTTAACAATTAATGATCATAGCGGCCTTTGGGGTGTTGAACCTGCAATTCGGAGAGAATGGAATTAAATTCCCTGGGGCCGTTCTGGGTGCGTTGTACGTTGGTGTGAGTATGTTTCAACCACAACTTCCTAGTTCTTGTGTACTACGGATATACTAAAAAACATGGTTGTTTAACTATCCTTCGTATCTAAATACCACAGTTACTCTAAATTGTAGACCGGTTATTCTGAGAAGAAAGTGGTTAAAGCTCAATGACTGTGTATTAACCCGTGACAACCACCATTGAACCGGGCACTAGTTCATTATGACTCTTATCGATTGTAATGTCGCAAGAACCATTGGGCACTGCGGATGTCCTTTCAGATCGGAGAAAGAGTGCAAAAAAAGCATGGCAAGGGAAGCAATTCTCTTAGGAAAATCTGTGGGGTCGGCTTCGAGGCCCAAGGCTCCGCGGAAGGTTAGCTATAGCGGACAGTCGAGAAGAGTAGAGGCCCATAGCGGGCAGGGTGAATGGCAGACTCCTCGCGTCCATCCGTCCAGGGAGGGGTTCGAATTCTTAAGGATCCATGCGGAATCTTGGTAGACAAAGCAAAGTTCCCAGATACAATTTCTCGGATTCTTCTGTTTCCTGCACTGCATTCCATCATTGGCGCCTTATCATTATTTATATCTTCCTAATTCTTCTTCCCATCAAAATCAACCCAGTTGCAGTGAGGCCTTCGGCCTTAGTAGTCTACGGCAGAAGCCGCGCTGGCTGCCTTGACGGAGACGACTGTAGTGTTATAGGCACAGGAGGAGCAGGTTCGTGAGACAACAATAATTTCACAGATATGCACAGCACACTTACCAATCCACACATCACCAACCCAATTAAGAAACTTTGACAAACAAATAAGGACAGGGAGTTGCTCTAAATGTTTAAAGACTGTGGTTGGTCCTGGAGACCGTTCTTTGACCCTTCCGAGCGGCCTAAAAGTGCTGCAGCAGGCTTCGCCTTCGCGGTGACGGAACCTTGCGGTGGGCGGAGGGGCCGGCGCGGCCGGTTAACACTGTTCTCGGCGGCCGAAGTGGCCGTAAGCGACAACGTCCATTGGACGGAGATAGGACTGGAGTGAGGTTAGGTCGCACTGCAGCTGGCGGAGGTGCGGCCCCGCGGCGCACGGGCAGTGGGGGCACGCGTCTGCAGAGCTTGCGCACCAGCCCGGCGTCGTGGGAGCGTTGACTCGCAGGCTCCTGCCCCCGGGCCAGCGCGAAGCGGATCAGGGAGAGCTAGGCCCCTTCGGCGGCCCCTCCTCTTCCATTACGTCGTACGAGTAGCACTGCTCCTATAGGTGCGGGGATGGCACAGGATACCACAGTGAGGCACGTTGGCCATTTCCACGCGCCAGTGGCACACACAAAAAACTCGCTACTCACTATCATCTTTTAATAATAAAAAAATTTACACGGACTAAGTTTATAATCTGTAGAAACTTCTGTTTGGAATTATGCCTGATTAGAACAGGGATTTGTTCGCAGGCATTTACCTCATGAAATATAATCTGGTTGTGACGTCTGCAGGAGCGGCCAAGTTGTTCCATTCGTAACGACCGTTTTCACTGTATCGTCAGTTATATTATATTTTTTTGCTTCATGTCTTACTGTCTCATGTGAAAACTGAGGATCGTTTGTCGCGGTAATTTGACCATTCTTGCTATTCAAAAAAACTCCGCGAATATTTTTATGAATGTAACGAATGTTTTGTGGACAATATTTCTGCAAAGACAATTCCAAAAAGTTTCTGTTAATCCTTTCATTAATAATTAATCATTCGTGTTAATTTCATTGTGTGCTAAGTATAGTTTCTGTAGATTATCAATTCATGTCATTATTTGCGAATATTTTGTATTTCTCAAGCTTACTTCACAATGTCCAACGTTTTGTTCAATTTATTTAGCACTTAATGAATGTTTAAACATGGATTTTGTTGGCAGTACCAATAAATATATGTTAATTTTATCGATAATTACATTTTTAACCTGCGAGTGCTTCGTATACTCAGAGAATAGCGTTGCAATTTCATTTATCTGCAGAAAAAATCACCACATGGAATTTGATGAGATGATGTTTAATTCTAAATGAGAGCGTAAACCAAATAAATTTTCTCATCATACACAAACGAGAAAAATTGACTCCGTCAGATGTGAGGACATGAAGAACCCTCTTCAATAACGTACAAATAAATACAAGACATAACAAAAAATGAAAATTAGACAGGTGTTGACTTACCACTCCGTTAGAATCAGTGTTCATTTCAGATGTAATCTGAAGACACATTTTTCAAGTATCCAATAATGTAGAAAAAGGAGCACTGTAAAAATTGACGAGATTATAATAAAAGATTCAAAATATTTATACTTTGGCAAAATACATGTTCAAGGGGAGACAGACTCATATTTTCTGTGTGGTTCTTGATAGTAATTTCTAAAACGTAATTTCCCTTCACAATACAATATATCTTTCCATCCATTCATTCGATAAGGTTATACCTTATGCCTTTCGCCTATTTCATATCGCTTTTTTTCGTCCATTCATACCCTGTTTTCAAATCTAACCTTTCTTTCTTCTACATTCCCTTTCTTCCATTTTTCTTCATTATCTTTCTCAGAAAACCATTTGTTTGAGAAAATGGTTCTCGAACTTTTCATATCGTTTGACTTCCCAACCCGCTGCCTTTTCTCCTTGATCTTGAGTGCACATTCAAGTAGGGCGAGGCATAGCAGTGGCGTATCACAAACGATGACAGTTATATGCCGCATCCCCACGTTTATCGGCTCTTTTAATACATTGTCTGCAAAGAATAAGAACTTAAAATCGCGGTCTTTGTGCTGGGTGCCAAAATGTGTGGCTTTCCGCCGATTGTGACGCGACGCTAGTTTCATCTCAGTTTCTTCTCATTCTGTATCCATCTCTCCCAACGCATTTCATCAACGCTTGAGCACCTGCTTTTTCTTCGCGTCGAAGATCACGGAATTCCCACTGGTTCATGTGCTAAAGGCCTGGGGTTTCGAAGCGGTGTGCGGAGCCCAGGACGGATTAAAGTCACTACATTTGCAAGTTGGCAACTGACTGATCCAGTACGTCCGATAATTGTAGTGACATCGTGTGTGTGTTTTCATTGTGTTGCTTTGTCATATGTGTTGTTTTGTTCCTACGAACGGTTCGTTTTTTTAAGATGTTATTTACTCTTACGTATTCTTCCACAAAGAATAATCATTATTTTGAATCTAACGTGATAAATGGCTGGTCTAACAATTTTGATGTGAAAATATGCGACATACAGTCATAGTTTTGTGGTAATGGATAAGTTTCACGAAGCCGGAACTAGTCAGTAAAATTCCTACTGTTCTTGAAATATTTGTAAAAAACCTTGGTTTACTTTTCATTGTGTGGCAGAAAATAGTGTAAATCGGTCTTAAATAATTATTTGAAACTAGTATATCTTTTTGCTAAACTTTTAGTTGTATTTTTGTGTTTTATTGTTTATGTTATGATTGTCAGAAAACAAATGCAACATTGGGCGATTCTCCAAGGAATATACAGTTTCCTAACCATCGTAATAAGCTAATACGCAAAAAATGTATATTGCGATGAATATTAGTAGATAATTGAGCTTAATAAGGGTTAACACCCGGGGATAAAATTCAGAGGTACATAAAACCATACAAATGAATGTACAGCACAATTCAATAGATTGACGTAACAATAGCAATAAAAGTAACTCTAACTACAGACATGAGTCAAAATTGATTTCGGCCTCGTCATTTTCTACGAATGTGCGAGGAATTCCGTGAGAATTATTAAAAAATATTCAACCAGTCTATCTTATCTTCAATATTTTAGTTTCTGATTGTGCAGCAATATGGCTTCGCTCTGGGTTTAGTACTAAGATGTTTTTTCAGTGTGCAAAGTGGGAGACATTTTGGACTCCGTTGTCCTGCGTTTACGTTACTTGTTTTGAAAGTACTATTTCCCCTGTAGAGAAGCTAGCCGAACATGTTAGATGTCTTTGAATTATTTCCTTAATCCGTAACGTTCTGATCGCATTTCGCATGCCACCGAGGAGATGCCATTGTGTATGATGCGTACACTTTTAGGCACTTGCTCCCTTCTTTGAGGGTCAGTGGGTCCCAGTTCCATGTCCATATTGACTTCATTGGAGGGATGATGGTTAGATAGATTTATTTAAAGTTCGCCTTTGAAGCTAATGCTCGGTGGCAACATGATAACAATTAGAATGGTATTACAAAACATTTTCACATTTACATGTAGGTTTACTATGAGAATTAGGAGTCGATATCATAGTTTCCAATTGTATTTATAGATAACTCTAAATTCCACGTTCTAGTTTAACATAACACACTTCACTACACTACTCTACTCTGCCCTCCGCCTGCAACGACACTACACCCCCTTCCCCTCTACTCACTACACTTTACTTCCTGTATAAGGATTGACGGATAATAATTATAACAATAACAATATAAGACTATAAATAATAATTTTAAAATTTCCCCAAAAGCTTATGACAGTGTTAACAATGATGATAAATTGTCAGTAATAATATATTAATAATAATAATATAATATAATAATAATATAATACAATGGTTAATAAAAGTAATAGTAATAATAATAAAATTAATAATAAGATAAATGTCTCAGTCAGGTATTTATTTTGAGATGATCTTGATGGAATGAAGCATATTTTTAAAATGTGCCTACATTAAAGGAAGAGCCTCTAGTGCTTCTTCAGGTGTTTGTTCCAATCTACATAGTGCGGATTCACAAAGGAGAACTTGCCACATCAGTTCTTTGCTTTCTACATCTCAGTTTTTCCAGGATGGTCTCCTCTGCTTTTGATAATCTTGATTTCTGGTAATCTTTTGCCGATATCTGCCCATGCTGTTGTACCACTCTGTATACTTGTACATTACGGCATAGACAGGTATCAACGGGGGTGAATGACGGGAGATGAATTACTATTGAAAGTGGATGATTCAGATGTGGGTACGTCGTGATATGAGAAATTATGTCCACACCATTATCCCCTGCTTAAACCGGAATATGACCCAAGCAGCCTTCAGCGCTGGTTACAGGCCCATACGCTTTTTTTCCCTCGGAAACTGTCTTATTTAATTTGTTATAGGTAGGTCGGGTCTTGCAAGCACCGTTGGTGTCACATGTTGTGGTCTATTTTTAGTAGTTTTCTGATTTTTTTGACTTTTTTTGTTATTTTTCGCCCAACAAATTCGACGCCCATTTCCACACGCTGCCCAATTTGCGACCGCAGCCCGGCGCCACCCCGCTCCTCCGCGCCCCGCAGAGGATTTATCAGTGCCGAGTGGCGATCCGCTGCCCGCATTGTTTAGTAGGCAGTGGAAGCGTTATGGGCTGTATTAATTTCCAGCAGGTCTTCATTTATTTGGGCGTTTCCACGCGAGGCGCTGAAGCTTCGACGCCTGGATGCGAGCACGGGTCCCCCCCCATCCCCGCTCCGCCCCCCGCACGCCCCCGCCCTTCGGCTCGTTTGCTACCGCCCCGCCCGAACGCGCGCCCCATACACGTTCTATGGCACACCTCTCCTTTACGAGCTCGCTTATAAAGAACACATCCGTGTTTAATGGCCACGGCCGGCGCTCGCGCTTGCCCCCCTTCCCGCTTCGCTCCCCCTCCCCGCGAAAATCTTTGGCCCTCGACAAGGCTCAGGCCGCGGACCCTCCAAGACATCGCAGCGCCGCCCTCCGTCGTCGTTCACTTCAGATCCCCCGGCCAAAGCAGCCGTCAATATGTCCCTCCATTATTTATTTAATTATTTATTTTCTTATTTGTTTGCATTTTTATTACATATTACTATTAATTTACTTATTTATTTTACTTATTTCTTCATTTATTTCCTTGTTTGTTAATTTTATTTTATCTCTCAAAACCAGAAATGCGAAAACCCAGTTAGTGTAATCATTGTGATGACCGCGTGTTGTGTCCAGTAACAATGAAAAAAATAAATAATCATTTAAGCGGATGTAATATCTTCTACATTTTGATGTTTCAAGTGCACCCAGTGTTTGCTCTCTGGGCAAGAGAAACGGGGAAACCCCGACGGAGTTCAGGACGTTGATCCAGAAGCTCTTTACAATACCTGCCAGATACAAATAGAAATTCAATAAAATGTTTGTTTTTTGTAACACAAGAAATTATTTAGGTTTTCAAAAACTGCTTGTCCTCTTTGCGTTTTTAAGTAATATATATAAAAAACAGGAAATTAAACAGAAAAATTATTTGTGAAATAATTGTAATGCCAGAATTTTTCTTGTTTAATGATTTCACACAATGGTCATCACAAGATTAACACTACTGGTTTTCGGCACTGCCACCGGACCGCCACTATCGATATGTTATCAAACAGAAAACTACGAGGGACAAAATCTAAAAGTAAGTATAATTAGTTCTCAGGGACATTATTTATTACGCAACTTCTTACACTCTGCATGTTAGGATAATGGCTCCCTCGTTAATGTGATCAGCCTGCGCGTTCAAGCAATGTTTCACTCACTTCAAGAACAAGGCCACTGGATGGAAGAAATCGAGGCTTGAATTTTCCACATCGCTTTTTGCGAGTTGCGTACCACCCGATGCTTCACTTGAAGAGGAAAACGTTGTTACATTGTTAAACTTCTTGGTCCGTTGTTTCTCTGTCTTTTTAATTACTCATCGACTTGCCCTCTGCAACTAATTCATTGGTGAGTTCCGCATCACAGATATGATTTTATTTTTATTTACAACCCTTAACATTGTAAGTTTTTCTTCACGAAATTATAATATGTCACCGGTAAATTAAAAGGAAACATTGTTGTGATGCGCTGAGACCCTTAGCATGATGCGCTTCTCACAATCTGCATATTGTGGTCAATTTCTACGATTCGTGGAATGTTGCAGGGGACCAGTGGCTTCTGACAGGCGTTCTCGAGGTTCATCAGTTTCCCGTCTCATTTCAATCGCACTCTAACCTCATTTATACCTATTACAGACATTGATCATCCATCATCCTCCATTATATTCTCAACATTAACGCTCTAGCTAGTTCTAGCTACGGCTAGTTTGAAATTTACCAGTGAAACAAGAAGCATTGTATCTGCTTCCACCATCACACTTATAGCCAATGATCATTAACTGTATAAATAAACAAATAATACTTTTTTGCCAAAGGTCAGGTGTTTCAAGGCCAGTCGACCATGACGTAAAGGGATGCTATTCCTCATGGTACTATTGCTTATCGACACACTTTAAAAAGACTTAAGGCACTATTCGACAATTGCTACTCGACCTTATTAGTCACGGGACAAGTCGCGAGCTTAAGAGTATGCAAACCGGTTGTTGCGGTGGCCTATTGGTGGAGATCCCTGGAAAGGAGGAACTCCCGCGCAAGTCGAACGTGTGGATAAGAAACGTTTGCCAGAAGGTAGGAACACCGCAATTTCTAGGGATGAGACACGCCACTGCGCGGTCCTTTTACTATCTACGCAGTTGACGCGCTGGGGATTGCACTATCCTAACTCACTCAAGCAGCAAGGGCCTTGCACGCCCTCGGATAATCCATTTCGGAGACTCGAGAGGGCAGAAGCTCGCCACGAGGTGGCGGGGAGGTCCGGAGCAGGATGACAGTGATCGTGCAAGGAACGGATGCGACCGCTCGGGCGGGGGAGGGGGGTGGGGGGAGGGGGCGGCCACGACACACCGCGGCTGGGGTCCGAAGCCCCTTCGAAAAGAAACACGCCGAATCCAAAATTTGTCTCGTCCGCGTTCCCTACGCCCCCACGCCACACTACTCGCCACGCAAAACATTTGGCCGGCGCAAGAGCACGCCGCCCGAACCGTCCCTACAGCATTCCCCCTGCCACCCGTAGCACCCACACTCCAGACCCGTGCCCCCCCCCGCTGTTGGGGCGACACGCACCCAGAGTTCCTCCCGGCTTTAGGTGGCCCAGGGGCATCAATTGGCTACCAAGCGACTGGGCCTGTCTGGGAGTCCCTACGGTTTCGCAGTCCCGACCGGGCAGGGATTTTCCGACCTAAGCT
The DNA here is from genome assembly GCA_017312745.1 of Gryllus bimaculatus. Taxonomy (NCBI): domain Eukaryota; kingdom Metazoa; phylum Arthropoda; class Insecta; order Orthoptera; family Gryllidae; genus Gryllus; species Gryllus bimaculatus. The sequence goes on along the minus strand of BOPP01000050.1, from coordinate 2,050,757 downwards.
ATACTGCTTGATCGGTAGTTTTCCGCGGTTTCTCCGATCAACACCAGGCGATGGTGGGCGGGTACGGTTAACTCTTTTCAACTTTCCTTCTGATTCCTCATCTTTCGTCACCTTTACACTTGCACAAATACATGTATTCACTTCCGCACATGCCGGGGGACCATCGGTAGCTCAGAGCTGGTTCTCGGCTGGCCGGTGCTCCGCTGGAGGGAGATACCTGGCTGGCGGAAACCCCGCAAGCCGACGGCCAGGTTGGCGCCCAGATTCTCGCTATTCCAGTGGGTAAGATCACCCACCACCTCCTCCGATAAAAATATCCACTGTCATATGTCAAAAAATATGCTTACTGTACTAATCACCTCAGCAGTTGATGGGCCCGGAATACAAATTCATCTATCTTTCCGTAACCTTGATTGTAACCTCAAGGCCTTCGCACTGGCGCGTTTGAGAATTAATCTCAGGGAACGGCGAGAAACTGAAAAGCATCTAGTAGTACGTATGCTTCACAAGTTTCATTTGTCGATCTTCTGCATGAACAGCAAGGACTGAAAAATGGAAGTGCTCTATTAAATAGTTATGTTTCCGTATCAAAACTGGATGAATCCACTTGATTGAGGCAACAATGATGATCAAGTATGGCCACCTCGTTTTTTGATCAATCGCCCCCCGGCACGGTCCTGGGGCATTCGAGCAGCAGGCCTAAACAGGCACATAGTAACCGCTCATGTAATAAGTTTAAGTGAGTTCAAATGAGAGAGTTAACTGATAAACAATCTCGAGGACTTTTAAAAATAATAAATAATTTTTATACACTGCGAAACTGCTAAAAAACCATTCCCGAACACTGGTTTGTATAAGACATACTAACTATGCATTGTGTTCCTACAAAAGATTGGGTGAGCTAGGATGTGTTTCCCCCTCTTCCTGCGCCCAAACGCCCAACAGCTACACACAAACCGCCAACCAGGCGCCACAAATGCAAATTGTTCTGCTCTTTTAAAATTAATAAATGAGCGCCCTGGCAGAAAAGGAAAATTCAGGAGAGGGGAAAGAAGGTCATCATGGCTTAATCTTGAAGGCGGTCTTGAAAATTGCTCAGTCAAATAGCCTATCTTTCTTAGCCCACTTCAATTTAACCAAAAAATGTCAATGGAAGAAAAATATCCCGAAGTTTTGAAAAAAACTTGGGCATGGTTGTTTGTTGGACCTACTGCGAAACAAATTACTAAAATCATGAGATAGGGGGCTTGAACCCGGTGAGGCGGCCGTTTGAATGTGCGTTTTCGAAGTTTTTTGCATTTATCGCCTTAAAGTAATCAATCCCACTGAAAATTTGCATAAGTTTTTTTGAACTCAATCTTAACCAAATATTTGTATTCGATCCTTATGGATTAATTAGTTATTATCACCCTTCCAGTTCCTCTTTCAAGCATCCCCGCCTCCCTTCCATCACTCTTAGTATCTGGCACAACTGCTACCCCGCTTGCCAACCCCGCCATCCATCCCCACCCTCTCCCCACCCCCGCCGTCTCCGCTGATATCACTGCCCTCCCCACCGTCCTCGCCCGTGGTTGGTCGCGCCCCGAAGCGGCCTGGCCGTTGCCGCACCGCGCGCGCGCGGCAGTGACAAATGAAGAAACCGCGTCGCCGTGAAACAGACTCGACAACGCACGTCGAGTATTTGCGCAGGGCCACGGGGCCCCGTCGGGGCGAGGGGGGGGCGGGGAGGGGGCCCGCGAGGCAACGCGGCCGCACCCCCGCCCCCGCCCAGGGCACTGTCGCCTCGCGATGACGTTTAGTGGAATGTCGCCCGTCGACGTGTCCCGCCAGTCTTGCGCCCTTGGGGCCGAGTTCTCGGCGCGGAGGCGGCTTAGACGCAGCTGCGGCGGTGGGCGGAGGCGCGGGGGCGGCGGGGGGCGGCTGTGGCAAGGGGCGCTCACGACGGGGAGATCGGCTGAGATGGCCTCAGCCGCAACAAGTGTGGCAATCGCTGCGTTTCCAAATCGCAAGGTCTGGCTGTTCGAGTTGTGATGGAGGTGTATTTTCAACATTAGTTGTCAGAGTGAAACAAATCCAACGCTATCTGGAGGTAATTTTCCTGGTGCCGGCTGCTCACGCCAACAAATCCAGGTAATGTGGGAGGCATACCCTAATGAGGCGAGAAACAAATCGCTCGTGTTCCCCCTTCCTTATCCTTGCCCCCCAACTTGCTTACATTACACTTACAAAACATGCATAACCACTCCATTTAGATGCCGATTGAGAATTCGGCAGCTTAGAGCTAGCCTCGCTCAGTGCAGTAGAGAGGGGAAGAGAAAACTTGCGCAAGCCGACTTATAGGTTCGGAGACGGATTGACATTCTAGCGATGGAAGGAACACCATCACTTCTCGGCTTTTAAACTGCGGCTACACTCCGGAGTATGTAAACAAAGTAGTTGACGCGCCCGAAAACAGAAAAGTACTTGGTCCCCAAGACTGACAATGCGAAGTCATGGGCATCCTTCAATATTTAAGAAATAAAAAAAAGTTAAAATAAGTGGGATACAAAAGAATATTATTATTTGCAAATGTAATTTCATAATAATTTAAAACTTGTTTTTTAAATAAATTGCTGAAAGTTTTCATAAAGTTTGTTTCTGTTAACTTTTCTATTGAAAAATGTTAGTGCTAGTGAAACGTCTTTACGATTCTTATGATTTAGATTCAAATTCGTATGAACTGAAATATCCTGATTAATTTAATTCATAAAGTAAAATATTTTAACAATAAAATTTCAATTAAAATTTTGCCATCCATTATTTTTTGAATATATGACGCTCTGATATATTTGAAGCCGCTCTTTGGTGGTTGTGGGGTGTGGTGGCTTGGAGAAAAAATTGGAGAGTGGCGAGGAAATGTGAGTGACTCCTATGACGACAGTGACTTAGTGCTGATTTCCACTTCAAATTAGATGCAAAAGGCGACAACAATGGCAATCTGTGTCACGGATGCTGTGTCCGGTAGCTATAATGGTGAATTCTATAATGATTTTCACATTCAACCATTTTACCCCAAATCGTTTGTTTTTCGTGTACAGTGATTCACAAATGAAAAGTTGGCAGCGTGAATGTGTTTGTGGAATTCTCTTCGAGATTTACGGTGGCTCCATATAATATTTGCCTTGCACGTATAGTGTAAAAAAACGGGTGTTAATTTCGGGTTGCAAAATACCAATATACGTGAGTAAGTCGGAAAGCACATGTCTACCCGCGCCCTCACCCCGAACTTAAATTGTCCTTTCCTCTAAAAACGTACAAAACCAGCGTACGAGCAAAGTAGAAATAATGAACCAATTGAACTGCGTTCAGAGGACAAAAATACACGAAAAATGTACGATTTCAAATTCCATAAACCATCTTCAAGAACATGAATGAGACATGCATCTTGCAGCCAATATCAATGTTATTATAACTCTTGGCTCAGAGTGTTCGCTTTCCACTACGTGGCCCCGGGTTCGGATTCCCGGCTGAGTCATACGTATAGTGTGCGTTCCGTTTCCGGCAATGTCCCAGTATATGTTGCCTTCAATGACGATGAGAAAATTCTCTTCTCCAGGTTGGGAGATCCCCGTACGGCGAGGGATATCCCCTTAACCCAGGCCGCCGTGGCAGGACGTCGCCGGTAGGCCTGCGCCCCGTTCACGAGGCTGTCACACGAAGTACATGCATACATGCCTGTTTACTTGAAATAAACTTTCAAGCAACCTGCATTCTGATACTTGGTTATATAACCTTGGGGGGCCAGATTACTCCCACGTATCCAATCTACTCATACTGTGCCAAAAATTCATCCTATTTCTAGGTAAAACGGAAACGGGGGACACATATGAACAGGCTCAATGGACACCAACCGTTATAGCAGCTTTTTGTTTCTTTTATTTCGTTGCGGTCAGAGTTTCAGGCAGAAACAGTACAACGAAAAATATATTTTTTGTTGATGCAACAGAAGGGCATGACAGCAAAGGGCCTGCCTGAAAACACCACAAACGAGAGGAAGTCAGAGAGGGAGAGAAAAAGAGGGACAGGCCCAGGGTGAGAGAGGAGAGAGAGGAGACAGAGGCAGGAAGAGAGAGGAGAGAGAGAGGAGAGAGAGGGAGGAGAGAGGCTTCCGACTTGGCGTGAGAAGAGGGATGAGGAGAGGGAGAAGAGAGAGAGAGGAGAGTGAGAGAGAGAGAGGAAGATGGTCTCGGCGCAGGCGACGGCGGCAGACGGTGCGTGCTGCAGGAGCTGCGCAGGGTCTGGCTTCTGCGGAGGCGGCGCAGTCGGGGCGGGGGGTGGATCGTGGAGGGCGGCGATTGGGAGCAGCGATCGGCCTGGCTCCCCCGGGGCGCTCACCGAATCGAAAACATCTTCTCGCCAAAGTTTTTCCGGGCTACCACTTGCCGCGCGCAATTGAAAGGGTTGTTAACGCCGTATCACGTAGCAGGGGCGCGCTTGTCTGCTGAGCGCGATACGGCCTGATTCAGCGGCGGGGAGGGCGGGGAGGACGGGGAGGGACGGGGATGGGACGGGGGAGGTGTGGGCGAGAGAGGCGTGGGTGGGGCGAGAACGGGAGGGTGCGAAGATGTTAGGCCGTACGGGTCCTGGAGCGCGGATGCGGGATAGACGAGGGGAAAGTGAACAAGATATATTAAGGTTCAATAAACCCTTATCCGGATTAAGTACTTTGTGCAGAACTGGGGGAATATTTCAAATGTTTTTAATTATTTTATTTCAATCATTTACAGTAAAAACAGTTAGTTCATTGACACACATCCATGTAAAATATAACATGTGGTATATCGGGTCGTATAAGGGTTGAAAATTTCTACTATCATTGCTAACTCTGGACACGGTGGTTTAATACTCTCCTAACAAAGCGGTTGCCATAAATTCACGAATCATTCTTTTTATGTATTTAGCAATTATGTTATATTTTTCTTATTTCCGAGTTGTCATGAGTGCGCAAAAATACGGAGCAGATTTGCAGTTGCTGGATTACCGCTCTTCTCACGAGGAAACGTCGTGGGAAAGAGAATGAAGTAATTCCTTCCGGCTAACCCAAATACACAGAAATGTGGAAAATTTAAACAAGAGATTCTTTTCTCTATGATACTTTCTCTTTGGCTTTTCTTTTCTATTTTTTTTAATTTCGTTTTCTCTTTTTTTCCCCATATCTGATGGTTGCTGGAGTTTTGCCCTGACTCTGGCTTCATATTTCGAACAGTGTTCTGGGGCAGTCGTGGGAAATTCATAGAGAGAGGAGGAATAAATCAACCAGCCAACACTGATGCATGAAAAAGGGGCAATTTTGATCGTGGAGGAATGTCGTTGCAGTGTCGTGAGTGCCCTGTTGGAAGTTACTGCTCCGGCACTTGCCTATTAATTTGATCGGAGGAAGCCACTGACACGACGATTTTAAACACCTCAGCTTAGAAATAACTGGCATAGTAATGTTAGACAAAGCTCATTAGGCTTCTACCGAACAACTGCCACCGGCGAGAACTCAAACCTTAGGACCTCTCAGTCAAACCAGTTCAAGTTCCACACCCGCAACAGCATATGTTATCTCACCGGTCAAAACTACTTCCTCCTAATAGTAACTTACAATTGGATGCATAAGACGCGGCGGCCTGATATCATGTCTACGACAGCGAGATCAATAGCATTTCGTTTGGAATTGCAGGGTTGTGTGATTTATGAGTGTCGTGTGAACCGTTAGAGTTACTCGCATGCCCTATACTCCGAGAAGGTCTCACCCCATGCTAATCCT
>BOPP01000050.1:2020197-2044941 GCA_017312745.1 Gryllus bimaculatus | reverse complement strand
CCTCCGCCGCGTCACTCGCCCCGCTCCCGCCCCCGGCGCCCGTTCGCCCACGTCGCACTGCCGCACCGCCAGCTCCCTCGGTGTGGCCGTCCCTGCAACAGCCCACGCGCTGCGGCCAAAGCAACGCCTGCCACTCCACATGAGGCTTCACACATTGGAGTACTTGATTATTTACGACGCGTCCACTACTATGGTCATTAGTGGCAAGTGTAGTGCTCTGTACATCCCGGGAGGTGGAAGTTTTCCTCTCCGCTGGAACGAAAGATCCGAAGGTCACCCATCCAGCGATTTGGGAGTTTCCCTCCTCCGGGTATGACCTACAGGGGCCTCTGCTTCAACCCGGAAAAGACGTACTTTCCCGACTGCTCTAGCGATAGGAGAGGTAGCGTAGTCTATGTCTCTAAATGTGTATGCAAACGGAGAGAAGTAGTAAGGATGAGGAAGGGAAGATCGCGTACGGTCCATGACCCATTTGCTAAAGAGTTCGCCTGGTATTGATCGAAACAAACACGAGAAAGTATTAGAATACTAGATCCTCCCCATCAGCAACACTCTAAGTGCTGCCACTGAACCAGATGGCGCGTTTGCTGTCAACACCACCTCTGCGTTTGCGAAACATCTACCTTACTAAGCTGAAAATCTCCGTAAGACACGCTGCTTGAAATGAGTAGGACATGAGATTGAACCATGGTGAGTGGGAATAAGTTGGACTTTATCTCTTTCATTTCGTGGGAGAATGATGAATGCCTAAACGTAGCAGTTACGTCAAAAAAGTCAATTTTGATAAATAATAAAATGAGCTGAATTGGTAACAAATGAGTCATATCTTCGAAATACTGGGACTTCGTAGGCACGGTGAGGTAAGAGGTTTACTGTTAAGAGTGTTTTGGGGGGGGGGGATGATCGTATGGGGATTTCCTCGATCCCTCGCGGTTCGTAAATGTAAGATTCGTAAATTTGAATGTTCGTATATTTAATGGTATTAAACTGTGTAAAATTTCGTTAATCTACGATTTATTTGCACAAAAAATAAACTTTCGCACTTGTATTTGCGTTCAATTCGTTTTCCTATGTGACCTAACTTTATACAAAGTATTCGTATTCTCAAAAAAATTGTAATATCCATTTCAAATCCGCATTACCTCGAGTTCAGCCAGATCGAATGGCGAATGTCATTTTCGGAGAGAATTATCACAACGGTTTAGTGTTACCTACAAAGAACTGTGGGACTAACGTTTGCCGTACACAAATTTTTCGACATCAAGGGCGTGGATTCTCACAGCACATGATAGATGTAATTTACTTTATATAGAAACAAGATTTATCCACTCTTTGGGCACCACGGGCTCGTAAAACAAATTTTCTTTGACAAAATTGCCACTTTCGACTGCAACATTTCAATAATTTCTCTTAAGTGCATAAGAACGAATCAGGGGGAAATATATAAAAGATTATTAAAAGTACAATAAAAATGTCAAATATTCAAAGGCACATGTGAATATTTAGTCGCTCTCAAAATGTTTCTTTTGTTTTGTTACATTTGTAATAGAGTTTGAATGGGCGAGTTCAGAGAGAGAGAGAGAGAGAGAGGGAGAGTAGGGGAGTTGATTGGATGAGCAGAACGTACAAGAGCTGGAAAGAGTAGTGCAATATCGTAGAGGCAGAGAAATATTATCCTGTTAGGTTCCGTAGAGATGGCAGGGTGTGTTTAATAGGAAGAAGATAAAGACAAAGAACCATTTCTTGCTACATTTCAGGCCAACATTTTACTATTTTGTGTGCATCCCTACATTCGTATCTTACAGTTGCCATTCTCTTATTATTCTCCTTCTATATCATCCGCACACTTTCCTTTCATTGACATCTCACCCGCTACGTTCGGCTAACACTTCGTCAATTCGTGGTCATTTGCTTTGGTATTGTATAAATAGGACATGTTCAACACGTGTACAATAAATACTCTTGAACTGTTTCTCAAGTCTCATAATTTTCAATGAGAACTGGGAGTTGATGTAGGGCAATCCCGAGATGAAACTGTGAGGGTAATTGAGTGAAACTGTTTGGAAGAGAACTTTGTTGAACTAAAACATTATCTGGTTCAATCCAGCGGGTATTCACTAGGAAAAAGTTCATCTAAACGTCATGTATTCGTTCGAATAAATCGTATATCCGCGTTCGGATACTGCCTTTGATCGCCAGTGACTCCAGCAGAAAGTCTTCATGGCTCGATGATCATACGCAGCCGGGGCGAGGATGTGGGGAGTGGGGAATCGATTTGATTGCAGACGGCTTTGAGTGGTTTGTATTTACATGCAGGATATTTCGTTTATTGGTATAAATTGCTCTTTGACACGAGGGATTTACAAGGGGCAGAGTATATACTGACACATAATATTTAAAATCATACAGATTGTGGGGGAGTACTTGAATGTCAATAACGTGGACTTAATTGACAACAAATTGATGTGAAAATATGTTGTGCGTTTTTAAATTTTTAAAGAGTGGCGCTATAAGCGAAAGTTGCCTGAATAATTTCTAACTCATTCTACAGTTCTAAAAAATTAATTTAGTGTCTTCGTCGGCAATAAACTATGAGCTGTATTTCTTATTGGTAAAATCTATCCGCGTTTTAGAGTTGATAGTGTTAAGTTTGAGGTTCTTTGATAACTACCAGTATTTTGAGATTTAATATTTATACCGTGCTGTTTAAGTCTGGAGTGGCTTATGGATTCATTCTCATCTCCATGCTATTGGAATTTCTTAGTTTCATTGTACTCCTGTTTCCCTTAGAAATATTTTTGTTCAGTGTTTCTTTTCGTATAAAAGATTTATATAAAATATGATTAAAATGTTTTCATTCCAATATTTACAATAAAAAAACATGCAGCAATTTTGATGGTAGGAAACTACCAATTAGCGACATATATGCAACGACGAAGAAAAAAGACTTTATTCGATTATACATAAGAACTGAAACTTTCTTTGTTCAGTCGCTAGTTTTCTGATACTTGCCAGCGGAAATAATTGGACTGAGTTATTTCTCCGTAAACGCTGATTTCTAGAGGCTCGTTCAACTGAGCATTCATGAGAAAACCTGTTGGGAAGGCAGTTCTAAATTTATTACATCGCCTGACTGCGAGAGTGGGATTAACACAGGCGAACGGAATTGTTAGCATGATAATTACGATCCAGCATATACAGGTACTTGTACGTAATTATGACTGCAACAAACTGGAACAGCTTGCCTGCTGTGTGGAGAGAGCTTTACACTTGCCCGCGACATTTGAGAGCTACAGAATATTGTGAAGTAAACAATGAAGGTAGAAAAGTCTGTAAATGAAGATAACCTGCAAAAGTAGTATTTACTCTTCCAGGAGATTATTAAATAATTGTTTGATATTCGCTTTATTTTCATATGCTACGCTTCAAATCTGCTCGCAATTGTAAGTATCGTAGGTGAAGACGCTTGTGGGTGAAAAAATAAACATATGCAATGTTTAACATGCCAATTGAATTAAGCGCACAAGAAGAATATAAAAGTCAACTTAGAAAGTAGTGTAATCTTCTAATTGTAAGAAATACTTATCAGATAACATAAGAAAAGATTGCTAGATGAAAATGCTTAAAATAAAAAAAGTAAAGAGTTTTACTCACTAGAATAAAAATTAAGTACGATTTCATCAATTTTATATGGTAGGGAAAATCTCAAAGTAAAAAGTAATGTTTACAGATAGATCAAAAATTTAAAATGAAACCTATTTATTTGTTGCAATATTATTTGTAAAATAAAAAAGTTATTATTACTATTATTATTATTATTACTCTTATTATTATTAATACCATTATTATTATTATTTACATTTTATCACTCAGTCACAGTTGTATCTCATTATTTGTTATATCACTATTAGTATTAAAACTTAACGAAAGTAATACGAATTTTGGAGACAACAATGAATTGAAAGTTTTAGCACGCGATACTTTGAAGTGTATAATTAAAACGATAGTCCTCTGATCGATGATACCTTTCTAATTTATAAGAACAGAAAAGAAAAATGATGGAGATGTAACCCACGTGTAGTATGTGCAAAGTCCTAAAGAGCGCGTTATTCCCATATCTCAGAAGAAATGACGCCATTTGACATTACCACAAGCTGTAGTAGGCTTCCGCGGAGAGAATCCGGCAATTGATTATGTCAGTCTGCGAGACGTGTTGAAGGCTGTGGTGTGTTTTGAGTATCATGTCGTGGTCTCCGGCCGACCATACCTGATTAAGTCCACGACATAATGGTCCAAGGCCCAATCGTCAACCTCACAGCTTTAGACGGGGCGTCACCCGGACAGCGATGTGCATTCGTAATACCACAGGCGGTAATTGTACGTTTATCTATTGACGTTTTCTGCCCTTGAGTATCGAGTACCTTTCTTCACATCCACATACTGCAAAATCGTCACTCTAGATCGTTATTTCTAGATACCAGTTAATATGTTCAAATTTATTTGTCTCGCTTCATTTCCTCAAAGATTACAATAGGAACCGGATATCGTGTGTACTTTGATCATTTATTGGATACTGGAAATGAATTAATAAAATCCTCCGATATTAATAAAAAGTTTATTAATCCTGCTTTTAAGAATCCAAGAAATTGAGTTATAAAGAATCGGGCAGTTTTAAGTGATCCGTAGGATAATTAATTTACGCTAAATATTTGAGAATACAGTCACTTGCTAACTGATTCTTTGACGGAACAGTGAAAACTGAGGAGTTGATTACATTTCGTAATACAAGATTAAAGGCAGTACCTGTAGTGGTGTTACCGCAGTGTCCTAGCTGAAATTCATTTTAGGGTGGAGCCAGTTCGTTAGTTTATATTATTTGCCCCTGTCTATTAGGCAACACATCATGCGTCAAAGTTTGGCATGTCACATTGCCAGAGCAATAAGGGCGGGATTTACTTCTTTTTCGCACAATTATTATTTGTAATTTAAAAATCTGGAGATATACAACGTGTTTACCTAGAATATTATGCCTATCTAAGACTGGAATGAACATTCACGCCTTATCCACAACCATAAACATTAAGGCTTACTGAATTTGAAAGAATTCTGAATGCGTAGCTTAATGAACTCAATTTTGTGTTCAATCAAAAATTTGGTTGCTTTTTCATCACTCAAGAAAACGTCGTTCATATTCAAAGGAGTCTCGAATTGTTTATTAAATTAAACAACTGATTTGAAATTGTTTTCCCTTCATTTACTATTAATTATTGATTACGGACCAAATTGAAACATTTGATATTGTAATATTTACTGTTTCTTTACTGCAAATAATATTGGTATGTATGTATATCGTGTATTTTCCGCACACGTTTTCTTGAGCTTTCATTTTGCTACATGGAAGAGCATTGGCAGTGTTGGTGACTTTCACGACAGGACTATTATATCAAATGTGTACGTAAGCTTCCGCGGCTCGAATCCATGTGACTACCCTAAGGAAGCCTGCGAAATGTCGGGCGAAACGTCGGCACACCAGCCAACGACACGGCGTCTCCCGGATAGCCGAGAATTCACTATTATATCAAATATGTGGATCGTTTTCGATGCAAAATAATTTCTGTTACACGGAAGCGTTCACACATAGTTATCAGATTTGGTCAACAAAGCTCGTTGCTAATATTTAAGCGTAATTCACCTAATGTAAGGAGTGGGGAAAGGAATTCCGGTGCCCAAGAAAAAGTGCGCGTATAGCGTGAACATATTAGAGACTACATTCAAACCCAGCGGAACCCCATGCGCCATTGGCAATGCATCGGAAAGCTGAGTAAATAATGTCCTTTCATTCCAGTGCCGGATTTCTGCTTTCTGTGGTCGTTGTTAAAGAAACGAATATAATCAACATAGAGCATTTTTCACGAATTGCATACGAAGGTTATTTTGAAAGTAGAGTAGTGTTATCAATGACGTCAAATACGTTTAAAATATCTAAAAATATTCTGATAAGTGTTTCATTTTGATTCAACAATACAGTGTTTCTATAGTTTTTTATTTTATAAATCCATGTTGGCAATCCAAAAACGCTTCTCAGATTCTGTGCAAGATTTCCATTGACACGTAGAAAAACTTCCCTAATATATTTGAGAAACAGACAAAAATTAGGCAGATAATCTTGAATTTTATTCATAACAATCAAATTAGCTGCGTTGATCTTCGCACATTTAAAAAATCGACAGTTTTAAACTTGAATTTTACAGTAATAGTCAGGTATAGAAAGCTGAAATATATCTTTACAAAACTGTTATATTGAGATACGAAGTCTTAATTTTGATTTTCTTACTTGAATTTTGAGAAGACTCTACAATAAATTCCTTTTTTTCATCATCTCCATTCCACTTATTATCACACTTTGGCCATTATAAGCTTCAAAATGATGGAACTATTTAATTCATATCTCACTTGAAAGAGCATATTTTGAAAAGCCTGAAATAGTAAGTGTATTTGCCTTCGCTGGCATGCAGTGTCCCAAGTTTGAAGAGAAAAATCATGGCAGCGGGTTATATTCAACAAACAAGATACCATTATTTTAAGCCATTTCCTTTTAAGGTGATTTTTTGCAATGGTACATGGTTATTGTTATTTCTGTGATCGCCTCTACTGCAAGATTTTCATCTAGCAACTTCATTAGCGAACGTTTTTAATAGCTGTGCTATCTGTTACGGATGAAAATATTCTTCCTTGTTCTCAAGTCTGTAGTTTTTATTACATCATCAATGTTTAAAAGGATATCTCAAAAAGTACTTCATCTATGAAGTGAAGTAGAACTTACAAAATTTTCTTTGCAGTATGTGAGATTCGATATACAAAATGTGATATCTTCGTGCAAGGCATTTCCACAAAAATCGATACAGAACTCTTGATTCGAAATGGCTGACTTGTAACACCCAGTTGTAGAACAAAAATAGGAATATACAAAAAACAGATAAAATACTTATTCAGAGAAGTGCTTTTTCAGATTTCCTAACATTAAAACCACTAACTTAAATACACACTGACGTAATTAAATCGTTCCAGAAGGTTTGGCAAGATGTATGAAGAAAGGTTCTATCTCTGTATTGTGGAAGAAATCCAGCTGATCGTTATGGGAGAGATAAGGGTTTAGGGTCAATAGAACTAAACACTGAGGTAGTGAAACTGAGGTAGGGAAACCAATAAACATTATATAAATACGTGTGCGTAATAAATAGAAGTCAAATGTAAAAATTAGGAAAGATGTAGTTAAAGCCAACCATGTATCGTGTCTTATATTACAGATTTCTTATTCCCTTATTCCGTAGTGCGAGTGGCCCCGCGGGGCCGACACCACGCGCCGAAGCGGAGGCGAAGCGGAGGCGAGGCGGCTGAAGCGGCGGAGGCGTTTCGAGCCGTAAGAAGGTCAAGTAACCCTCGCGTGCTGTAACTGCGCTACGCACGCGTCGGGAGGGGAGGGGCGGGGGGTGGGGTGAGGGAGGAGTGTCAGGGGTAATACGCCGCGCATAACGCCCACTCACCCCACCCACCCACCCACCCGGCGCCTCCCCTCCCTCTCCGCCGACGGTTGCTGGCGGGGCGGCCAGACGGGGTAATTTGTAACAGTGATTTCGCGTAAACAAGTTGGAGTAGCCTCCGTCCCACGGCGTGCTGCTCTCGTTTAACCCCGCAGCAACCCGAAGAGGCGGGGAGCCCCGGGGCCGAAGCGGGCCGGAGCGGGGCGGGGCGTGACAGTTGGGAATGGAGAGGGACGAAACGGAATGGAAGAAGATGGTGGGGCGGAGAGGGATGTCCATGAGTTGCCTTTCGCCACCTTAGGGTCTAGGTAGAGGGCTCGAGGCTGGGTAGATCGCGAAGGCTGCAGCGAGTAGGGACGGGACGTGCCCGGGAGGGTAGGGTTGAGGTTGAGACAGATGAGATGGAGAGAGGTTGACGAAAATTGGAAAGGGGCACGTAGAAGAGGGGTAGTAAGAGGAGAGACAGGAAGGAGATGCGGCGGAAGAAGAGCTTGGGGGAGAGAAGTGAGGGGTGAAGGTGAAGAAAAGTGTGAGCCTTTTGACATTTTCTCGTAAGGTTTAAGGTCAAAGTGTGAGGCTAGTGATGAACTATTGATGAAGAGTGAGAAAGAAAGAATATATGAGAAGGTAGGAGAGAGAGGGGAGGAGATGAAAGGGAAGATGACTGGGAAGAGGATGGGTTAGAAGACCAACAGGAAGAAGAGGAAAGTAATGCAGGGAGAGGAGGTGGGAGGAGAGGGACCGGAAATTGACAGACGGGCCGCGGTGGTGATAACAATGGAAGGGGGAGGAGCGGAGTGCAAGATGGGTGTGGGAAAACCAGAAGAATGGTTGGGAGAGCGAGACGTGGAAGGTATGCGAGGCGGGCAGTGATGGGCGAAGCGTCCTGGCGAGCGAGAGAAGAGCAGGGGCAAGAGGAAACGTGAAGAGTCGGTAAGTGGACGTGGGGCAAATTCCACGTGGGTGGGATGTGGAAGCGGGCTTCTAGTACCTACTATAGCTATAGTACCTACGTGACACTGGTAATTTAAGCTTCCTCGCTCCAAGAAGGAGGTTGAGGGTGGGGGCTGCTGAGTATCAAACACTTGAGTACAAGATGGCAACTGCTAGTCGACGCATGCCGCATAAATTGTCTATGTACGTTGTTTTTCGTTTAAACAATAGTGTTTCATTTTAAGGAAAACGTTTATTTAACATAAAGATACTATATTACGTTAAAAAGTTTCTCAAAAGCCCACACATGTTCTAAACAGCGTTAGCGGCAAGCAACATGAGTACAAACTCATAAGGACTGTCACGAAAAAAGTAAGTGTGCTCGACCAGAAAAGATACATTAGGTGGGAAGAACATTAAATTTACGCCATTAAATTTGTCCGTCCATCCAGGACCGTCAAACGTTTTTCAAGGGACTGATGTCTATTAAGAAGAAGAAATTAAATAACTGGAAATAAGTCGGTATAACAATATAATAAGTCGTAATAACAATACCGGTAATGCTGAAAGAGTCATACAGTGTTAAAGTTTTTAATTTATAATTTATTTTTCCAAACGGTCAGAAACATTTTGATTGGCTCGAAGAAATAAAATGCACTACTTAGACCATATGAACTTTCTTCACATGATTATTTGAAAAGTGAAACAGCTTCAAACTAGAACTCAAGGGCTATGCGCTATGCTTTACATAATATAGAGCTGGTACAGTGTGGCTAAACACTACAGTATCGCTAAGATTTTATAAACACAGACTATTAGGATTCGTTGGCACAGAATATTAAATGGTCGATTAATTTCAAGATTCTGCCCACCTATGTTACCGAGTTGGAATCCTTCAAAATATCCAAATAATTCAAAGAAGTCTTGTTTGACTGATTCCGAACTAAATAATCACTTTGGGGGCTCAGTAGCAGGAAACTGAAATTTTCTCGAAATCGGAATTAACTTTTGCTTTATTGAGATATAAATATTTTCATTTATGAGAGTTAAATCCTCATTATTTTTCGTGACGTCTTGCGGACGCAATCTTTGCGATAAAAATGTGCATTCTCAAAAGGTTTGCAAAATTGTTAAAAGCTAAAAGCAGACAATGGAACCAGATTAGCATCGATTCTTTGACAGCGAGAATAACACATGATAATGATAAAGGACTCTGTTTTTCAGAGAAGAGAGAAATACTCTCAGAAGAATGTTTTGTTTGTTTTTTTTGTTTAATTTAGTGAGTATTTGTGTATAGAGATAGTAAAGACGAAAATCGACAATTTTGGTTTTAGTAGAAAATAATCAAAAGGGTCTCAGAAATGGGGAAGTGTCAATTGATTCTCTGAAAAGCAGTACTTAGCTGTACATCCCGTCACGTGATTTCATACTCTGAATAAAAAATGGGAATCAAAGAACGGAATGAAATCGTAGGTATGTTTTAATGTTAGGTATGTTAGGTTTGAAGTTTTAACAGATTGTATTCATTGTTTTATCAATGATTACAAGAAATGAATGCCAAGATCGCGGTGAAGTTGGTCATTTCGAACAAAGCAGGAGACGTTTGTGATTTTACGGAGAAATTGATTTTCAAACATTTGAAGTAAATCAAGATTTGTATAGGCTGCTGTAAAACCATATTGGAGGGAGGCGTAAGTTAAAGAAGGGAGAATAATAGTTTTGAATAATAGCATGGTGTTTGTGAGTTTATCTAATGAATATCTGTTGAATAATGAACATAACTGGATTGATTGAAAATACCTTTTTATAACAGACTTGATGTGATATTTCCATGTTAGACGGCAGTAGACTGCCGAAAGTGGTTCGCTCAAAGAAACATGTCTGGAATTGTGGGTGACAGTCAGGGAATGGGCGATATTGAAAGGGTACTTTTTCTGTAGAGAAAACGTAGTACTGAATAAAATACTTTATTCAGCACTCATAGAATAAATATTTACCTTCATTGTTTAATGATTGCAAAGTGTTGCTCTGCCGTACGCGCACGGCCCGGCAGTCATTGCCGTCTTAGTCAACTAGGGACTGCGAAGCAAGCAAAACACTAGGGCGACATGAATCAACACGGATCGCCTTGAGGCGCCACGAAGCGCATTGAGAATGAACTCAATAGTATATACGTGATAGTTATTTTACGACAGTGTTGTTGGTGCACTGCTTTCAAAACGCCATTTTAAACAGTTCATTCTTACGGCAATGACTCTCTTTCTCAACTACCCATGTAAATAATTATGTAAATAAATATTATTTTGTGAATACACGTACTATGTAATATTTCAAGTGTTGGCAACACAATCATAACATTCATTTCATATGGAAGAATCATTTCATTTAGGAAGCTACAATATCTGAAATTTGTACCAGTATGAGGAGATCTATATTTTCCTGTGTTATAGAGACATTTTTACTTTCTTGTAAAGAGTAAATCAGTAAAATGGATTTTAAGGTTTGCTGAAAACCGCTTAGAGAGGTCATTAAACAAAAAATGTAATAAAGAAGAATTTTATGTTCGCACAATTCAATATTATCTTAAATAGTCATTGAAGTGAAAATGTTCATTTTGTCTTCATACATAATGCTTTTTTTAATCACCTGCTCACTGCAGTATTACTGATATTATTTATTCATTAATTTGTCAGTGTAGAAGGTAACTTGTCAATGAATATCTGACGATTATATTTTTTCTTACTTGCAAGTTTTAGTCAGTACTCAACACTGAAGTAATTATGTTACTATTAATGTGATATGAAATTCTTCTGGATTTTGCTTAAATCTATGTATATTTTGGCGGTGAGATTGACACAGGAATCACTAGTGGTCTACCTGCCTACCTATTTTACGTATCAAATCAACGATTCGGATATCTGGTCCCATCTTCTTTATTTTCCTCTATCCACTGTATCTGTATGCATTCTTACGCAATATACATACTTAATTTTTTTTAAATCCAAAGTGAACGTGCTCGAAGACATAAGAACATATTCTGGTCTCATCACAATTGATTCCTACTCGTACATTCACATTTCTTTGCAGAATAATTCTTCTTGTCTGATTAACAAATTTTAACATTTTCAACGCATTCAACAAAAAATTTCCGGATGGCTGTTAATGTATTTCTTCCGTGAAAGAATAAACCTTGCATGAGGAGAAGTTTATGTTAGTGCTTCATTTTTCTGAGTTGCAGCAGGGGCGGTTTGTCGGTTAAGACTCAGAGAGTGTACGTTCAATTTATGGCTGACGTTTGCGGCAGATTCTCATTCTTTGGTTAAAAACAATCAACAAGACTTGTACTCGTATTTTTACAAGGCATTGAGAGATGACATTCAACAAATAATACTTAAACAATTTCAAGTGGACCTGTATTTTTGAGGTGACTAAGAGTGTGTACCAACGCAGTATTTCGTTCCGAAGGTTTGCGAGTGCGAGTCCCGCTTTGGGCATGGTTGTTTATTCCTTCTCTCGTGGACATGAATCGTGGAGAGCTTCGCGCTCTGATGTCCCCTGATCAGGTGAGCCCAATGAGGAAGTGGGATGGGGTCTAGTGTGTGGTCGAATATTTGTATTCCTCAATATGTTACTGTGCCAACTTCTCCAAAAAATTTTGACGTTCCCGTTTATATGAAATGCTTGTCTATGATACTTTTTATGTCAGGGAGATTGAGTTATGAATTTTCAACTCTACTTTTACAATAGAATGTTCATAATTTTGATAAAATTATGATATAATATACTCACACTACCTCGTGTGCATATGCCGATGAAGCGAAATACATAATAAATTACGCTATTTGGAAATTGAGATCGCAAATTTGTTTTAGGCGATGTACTCAACAAAATGGGACAGAGATTTCATTTCATGAATATTCAATTTGATTATAGACATTTAAATAACAATTGATGGAGACACAGTCAAAAACACCTACGTAAATTTAACTTGTGTGTGTGTCATGTCTTATATTCACGTAAATATGAAACAGAGTGTAAATTCCCAAACCGCGCGTGGCGCGTACATTTCCCAACCTCGCTGAGCTTTGTTGTGGGAATTGGTTTCGCCCTCGTGTGAACCAGTCGATAAACTAATTTCCGGTATTTTTTAAATTGCAATTAACACTTAATAAAGGCGTTTAAAAGATTAAAGGAAACACGTTTTAACACACGCTGGTTATTAACATCATGTTACAGAAAATATGTTGACCAAGTTTTTCTTCCTGTGATCAGTTCAACTTTTATAAAGTTCTCCGTCATATACTGGACGACCCACACGATTCTCATTTCAAAATTTCGGTCAATGTTTCGCCTTCCGGGTCCCGAACGGATCGCAGTAGTTTCCATGCATCCACGACGCCTACTGTAGATTCACGTAGTCGATGGAGCGCAGTTGTTCAGCAAAGCCCTGTAATTTACGAGGCAGATTGCAATCTGGAGAAAGCGCTAATGCTACTCTAACGAACGGGACGGAGTATGTGAGCTGCTGCAGCAGGCGGGTTGCAACGTTTTCATTTTATGGCAGTGTATCTACGCAATGATAATTACCAAGCGGGCTGGCCGGGTAATAGGTCAGCCGTATCTAGTTGTAACTCATACGAGCTTTTCGGGCATTTTGAAAGAAAGAACTGTAAGAGTACAGAGAATTGCAGTGGTTCTATAAGTACTTGCAAACTATTTATTTATATTTTTATTAGTACACAAATATAAAAATAGAATGCAAAAACAAGTTCATTTGTCTCCTTGCCAGTCAAATATCGTTGCCATTCGGTCTGAAATTCCAGTTGATTTAAACAAATTGGCTCAAAAATATAGATATAAATGATGAAAAATGAGAATTAAATAAAATTTCAGTGGGCGTACAAGTAACATTTCCCGTTGAAAATTTCCGGCAGTTATTCGCTGTGTAAGCGACGAAAAATGCCACTAAACGATCATTTTCTAACTGATTATGCAAACCGGGAATTGAAACACGTCAATCTAATGTACATGGCGGAAATATTACTTGAATTCCTACAAAAGTACAAGGATATCGTTCTAATTACTGTGTCGATTGTCTACAGAACTCTATCTTATAATATATATTCCATATATAATATTTGAATATTAAAAATGTCGTTGAATAGTTGAAAACGTTTACTGTTATATGCCACTTAAGAGCAATAATTTTATTACGATCACAGTTTTCTTGCTGGTTCTTTAGGGTATCGGTATTGAGAATCCAAACTAAATTGGTGTATTTCTCTCCTCGTTTTGCAATTACGTAAACTCGTATTTCAATGTTGTCAGCAAATCGTGAAAGCTATATTTGATTATGTTTTTAATGTTTGTTCTCGGGTCATGCCTAGAGGGAACGGATAGCCATTTGTCAATTACAAGTTGCAGGGATCCAACGATCACACATGAAAAACTGTATTTCACAACGCACAGGAAGATGCAAATTTGTTGATACGCGGTTTACAGTCTGCTGAAGTGACACGAACCATCGGAGCGGCATCTTTTGAGAAATTTGAAGTTTAGCGGACCGTTGGATTCTAGAAGGGTATTTTTGCTTTTCATCCGTTGGCGCGTGAGAGCCAGGAAATCGTTACCTCTACCCTAAACAACTGAACTGAACAGCTAAACGCACCATGTGGAGCGACTCATGTGCAGAGGTGAAAAGCAACAAATGACTCTGTAGACATGGGTCTCCCTGGAGAGTTTCTGTAAAGAATTGGGAATAAGAAAAGAAAATACACAGATTAGGAAAATACTAAGTGTTAAATGTGGATATAGTTCCTTGAATCAACAGTGAATGTGTCTATCAGAGCGTGTTAAACAGATTTAGTTGGTACATTAATTTCCAAATTCCACATTATTGATTCAGTCACAGAAAATTTGTTCATAGACAAGAGTTAGATATTAGTACGTTAATGTTCCCAATAATTAAACTATAAGTTCAATTATCTCAGCGAAAAAAACAACACATTTTCCCGAAAGGAAAAATATAAATTTCATATACATCTATCTCAGTGTATGTCCATAACCTGATTCATTTCTGACTCAGAAAATGTATACTTTAGTGCCATAACCTCAACTACAATTTTTTTTCTTGTGAATCCTTTTTTTAATAATGAAAAATATTTTTTCAAAACAACTAATACCGTTGCTTTATTACTAATTTCGAATATACGCATAAAGTGAAGGAAAACTAAGCAGCTCAAGGCCATGTGAAACGTGACTACTTTTGTTAGGATATCAGAGAACAGAGAGGAAAAAGAAAACGACTGTACCGTGTATCCATAATGTACCCACAAGGAACTGTTGTCTACTGTACTATGTTACTGCAGTATCTGGAGAAGACTTTTTGTTTAAATATTTTTATTTGTTGCAGTTATGCGATAGTATATTCTTTTGTGGTTTTTGAGGAGTGTGCGTTCTATTTTTCCGAGAACCTTTGCGTGTGGTTTTGTTCAGTAGCGTTATTGATCTTTTCTATTTTTTTTTTTGTTATTTTAATGTCTCATCAACTTCGAGGTCATTAGCGACCACCATTGCTTGTAACAATATGGTAACTGTGAGGATGACACGATATGATGATGATGATGATGATGATGATGATGATGATGATGAAAGGACGAACACAATACAACCATGCCCGACGCGGCACTCGAACCCGCGATCCTTCGGCCCGAGATCGCTACGGCACTACTACCTTTGCGAACTCGGCCAACGGATCGGCGTTATTGATCTTGTGTTCCATTATTTTGGTACAAAAATGATCTCGAATTTTCTTACTATAGGGTTCTAAAAATGTTATGGTATCTATATATTAGTTCTACAAATTCCGATTAATGGAATGAAAAAAGTGGTTGCTGGAGTTATTATTAGAGAAATAGAAAAGAGCAACATTTTTTGCTGGTTTTTCATGTTACATTTAATCTATAAATGTTTCGTTTCAAATCCTTTCTTTTGTAGAGACCTTACAATATATCCAATATTTCGTAGCTTGATTTCTCATTCTGTCCCTTCAATTTGTTGTTCATACCTGAGCCCGTAGCTAGCCTTTCGGTCATTGTTATCGATAATGTCACTTTCCTCTTTTCTATAAGAGTCCCAAACCAAAGGATGTAATGTTGTAGGGATCTGTCTCCCTCAGTTTCGGAAACCTATACTGTCGCAATCACAATTTGTTATATTGAATCCCAAATAATTGAATTAATTTACATATTTACATAGGAATTCACATCAATATTTTTTTAAAATATGTGTTTTAGCTTGTTACAAATTCGCTTACGTTTATCATCAATCTGGAGAAATGGAGAGTATGTAGGACAGTTCCCTTCTCTACCACTCACATGTATACAACATATGTATACATTCAGATCAGATAACTGAATGTTACCAGAGTAGTGCGACTGGTTTAATATAAAACACATTCTTGTTTGTAACTGATGTAGAACAGCAGGGTAGCAGTCTTGTTCTAGTGTAGACTTCTTTACATGTGCACAAAAGAAATTCCACACTGAGCAAACAACAGCGATTCAATGCGATTTATTAGTAAATATATGAAACATTGTGTGTCACTTTACAAAAGTGAGATTCCAGCAAAGGAGATATATCTCAAAGAATTATGTTTCTGTCGTGTCTGAAATATTTTATTATATTAATCTATCCATGAAATATATAAAACTGTCTTAATCCCTAATATGCAAACAAAATATAGCACATTTGGTAGATATGTTTTGCACGATCATGATAATACTCGTATTGATATCAGTTTATGTATTCAAAATTAAGTCAAATGACGTTTTAATTCCACCTAATTGTCAAACATGTGTTGCTGGTAAAATAGGTCAGGCAGATCAGCTAGTTTGCAGAGCAGTGCTGTCCGTGTGCAGAAAGAGTGAGCAAATTGAGAGATGCTATTATGCTAGGAGAATCAATGTCCTAACCCTATCCTCTTAAAATAGACATACTAACATAAATTGATAATAATAATAATAATAATAATAATAATAATAATAATAATAATATTTGGTTTAGTGCTAACATATCTTAAAAGAAACCATTACAATTTATTTCATCTACTTATAACATTGTTCCCATTCTGAGGCGAAATACTCCAGTACCGTTGTAACTTGTTCCAATTTTGTTTTGTTCTGTTTACAAAAGAAAATTTACTTACTCCTGTTCTCTATTTTCTTTGCCGAATATTCAAACAATGATCCTTCAATGCGACCTACGTCAGCTATGATAATTAATCTTACCCAGATTTCCACCCATGGGCAATCACCTCTCACTGTTTTGAATAATACATAAAGACACGATATGTCCCTACGTTATTCCTAACCGTCCCGTCATAAATCGACAATTAGAGCGTCATCTATAAATACATTTTCAGTTTATTTGTGTAATGTTTCGAGTGGCTTTATTTATTTGAAATGATGTAGATGTGTACCATATTTCTCTTCGTTAACTACTCCTTTGCCTTAGAAGCTTAATCACAAACTGTAATACCTTCCACGCCCTTTGCACTACTTAATTTACATGCACTGCTCATCCCCAAATCCTCGTTCAGTACAATAGCCTATCATTTACAGCATTTATTCTCCGGCACATCCTGTTTTTGTAACTTCCATGTCATGTCACCGGTCTTTTCCTAGGACGCGGGATTCTGATTTGGAACTTACTGGGGTTTAATTTCGTTTTATTTTAATTTGCCTATGACTTCAGTCTGAAAATTAAAACATAAAAATTGGACCCATTGTACAACATTTAGAAAATGTTCTTGAGATTTCTGGTAATATACCTTCAAAAATTAAATTATCCGTTTCAAACTCCCATGATCTTGAGTTCGTTCTGATCAATCAGGATATATCACTGATGGTGGAAATCTGAATCGTCTGAACAATTTTGTTCATTTTGAACCAACGTCAAAAATATTTTCAAACCTATTTGTACTTTTAATAACTTCTCGCTACATTACAGAATAATTCAAAGGCATAAAGTTTCTCACATGCGCACATTTTCATGACTCGTCGATGTATTTCCACGCAGTTCATTTAAATATAATTGTTTATATTCAATACTACTAATACAGTATAATTACTCATTCTATTAATTAGCAATTTTTCACAGATTGTGCATGTAACCTAAAGAAACAAGTAACAAAAGTTCATTTCTAACCAATATGAACTTCAAAAGATATATGTGCAGTATTGGAAAGAGTGAAAAGTAAACGAGTGTAAAAACTTCAAATATTTGTTTATTGCAATTATTTGTAATACTTTTGATTCTACAAAAATACGAGATTATGTAGCATCTTATTACTTTACCACAAAAGAAATATTCAAACATTCCAAGTTTCTATCATTTCTTTTAAATTTGTAATGTCAATATCATCGCTGGTAGACAAGGTGAGTGGTGGACAACCAACGTTGAAGAAAACGACAGACATAGCTCCAGTTAACCCTGCTCTACAATCTAAAGTTGAGACACTACACTAAGGGACGCGCTAAAAATGTGTATACTGCGTCATCTCTCTGTGGTTGCCTAATACGTGCGAGATGTTTTTTGCCCAAACTGACGTCTTTACAATGGCTGCACCTACCGCTCACCGCCACTTCACCGCTCAACTGAGCTTGGGCTGTATTTAGATTCGTCCGACCATATACCACCTTAGTTCTAAAGCAATATTTCACAACGGCGCCGCGGACGCCCGAAAACAAGGAAACAAAGAGACTGACTCACATCGACTGTGAATCAGGAAGATCCGAAGACCGTCCTTACTCATCTGCAACCAAATTTTAAAATGTATAAAAATAGATCTTGCAGCGTCACCGCCGCACTCCCGATCCATTCTCCTTCTCCTTGGTTATGACAAGCGCCCTCGGAAAACATAAATACAGGGGGAGCCCTGCAAGCGCTCTCAAATCTTAGTTGTAAGTTCTAA
Source organism: Gryllus bimaculatus (assembly GCA_017312745.1). Taxonomy (NCBI): domain Eukaryota; kingdom Metazoa; phylum Arthropoda; class Insecta; order Orthoptera; family Gryllidae; genus Gryllus; species Gryllus bimaculatus. Next base: position 2,026,494 of record BOPP01000050.1, on the reverse strand, counting down.
CAACCAAATGTACTGAACTTGGATATAAATTTACTTTTTTGTCAAAGTGAGTGTCTTAGTTACCTCGAAGATCCTGCCAGCCAAATTGACATAACTCTCGTACCACCGCGCGTTGTTACTGCAAGTTTTTGCGAAAGTTTCATATTCTCCCCAGGAGGTTGGCACATTCCTACATTTGTCGTCAAACGCTAGTCCCTGAACTTCAACTGCAAGTATTTTACGATAAGAATCATATCTTTATTGATTTAAAGCAAATTTCTACTCAGATAAACATCGTCAGGACTACTACATTATCTTCTGAACATTGTGTAGTGCTCACTAAATATCTCTGCATTTGTTATGTCGATACTAAGCCAAAATATCGTGCCTATAAGAATATCGGCATGGGAAATATTTATATAATTCCAAAATCCCGAACGTTTTTTAACAACGCTTCTACATTTTTTATTTATTTTATTTAATAGGTAATTATTACAAACAAATTAGCTTTCTTGATCCTATGTGGCTAGGCCGAAGGCCTTTAAGCCATTACAATACCTACATCCTTTCGCGTTCTAATCTTTCGAATTCTGGTATTCACCCCAATGGTCTCTCCATCGCACCAAAGCCGCGGAAAAGAGACCATAAGGTCCGGCTCAGGAAAAAACCCCTGAAGGTGGAAAACCTGCCGTCAGAAACCGAGTACATACTAGTCTATCCGACGTTTATCTTAACTATTTATTTTCTGGCGCGGGCGTCCCACTGTCTCTTGCTGCTACAATGTACCTACAGCACTACTGAAGTCGCCCTCATGTCTGTCCATAGTGTTTTATTTTCAACGGCTCCAGTGGTCCTCTGCGGCCGCGTGCGCGCTGATTGTGGTATGTAAGGGCCCCTGCTTTGCAGGATTCCTTCTGCTGAGGTTTACTGCTGAGGAGAAAGTCAATCTACGCGTTGCAATCCACCATCTGGTCTCCTACATGCGCGCCCCCTATCCAGGTCGCCGCTGACGAGATCTTTGCGGGTCTGATGAGTAACCCTCCTGCGCAATAAGCCACTCAAGATTAATATTGGAAAAGTTATTGCTGACGTTGCAAGGTCATATATGTCACCAATAAAATTAGTGGATCCCTGCATTTACACGTATATTTCTCACACCAAAAAACTAACCTAACTTTTGTCGAATCCTTGGTTTCCACGTGCATCCGGCGGGCATAGGTCCTCATTCTCGATAACTCGATAACTCGATACCGTTCGAATGCCCGGACAACATCGTACATCCACACGTGGAATTATTAGTTATACTTAAAGTTTTTTGAATATGTAAAACCTAATTTATATTATTTTATTGCTATCATTGGGCTTTTTGTAATGACGTTTCCCCAACCATAAGGTCCTGTCTATGCAATCTCGAAGATACCGCTACTTTGCAGGGTGCTCGCTGCCTGAACCGCGGTGACCCCAGGCCCAGCGGCCCGGTCGCCCTAAGCTGCGTCGTGCCGCGCCGTCTCTTAAGAACCGCACTCTCCGCCCCGCCCCCGCTGCTCGGGCCTCCGCCGGCGCCGGTGTCCTCCTCGCCGGGGGACCCCGCGTGCCGCGCTTCCTCCCCGCCGCCAGCGCAGCCGCTGCCTACATAAATACTGAGCTTGATTAATTACACTCCGGGCCGCGTCCCGCGGCGCCGGCGAGGCGGCCGTAGCGAAGCCGCCTCCCGGGGCCCGCGCCCCGCCCACGTCCCGCTCATGCTCCGCCTCGCTCAGACCTTCCGCCTCCGCGCACGCACGACGGGGCCCTACGCTCCCCGCCCGCCACCTGACGCTGTTCCGCCCGTGGCGGTCCCTCCTGGCAGAGCCGCGGCCACGTTGACGTCCCCGCTCCCTCTGACAACTCTCCGCTCCGACCTGGTGGACATCGCTCTCGTCGGCCATGGCTTCTCCGCTGGGTCACTCCGAATCTCTTCTCTTTTTGTCGCTCCTCTCCTCCGTTTTCCTCCTCGCACACTTCCGCATCCGTCTTCCGTTTCCGAACACCCACTGCCGCCTTCCGTTCCTGTCATAGCTGCCAACCTCGCGCACCCCGCGCACCAATCCCACATCCACTCTGGACTCCTCTTCTCCGCTCACGACTTCGCTCAACAGGACTCCGCTCCCACCTCACGCTCCCGCTGCTATCCCCGCAGCGCCAATCCCGCCGCCTCCGCTTGTCACCACCCCATGCATCTCAGATGCGGACCTTCAACCATCACGACCCTAAACGTCAACCCCCTAACCTCTACCTCACTCTACCTCCTACCCCGGGCGGCCTCGTTCCCGCTCCCGCATAGCGCCCTCCGCCACTCGGGCCCGCCCGCCAACCGCCCGCGACCGCCTTTACTTAGCATTAATTTTTCCCATTACCTGGCGCGCGTCCCTGGAGTTGGCGAGTTAATGAAGGCGCCTCTTGGCGACTGCCGTCCGCCCCTCCTCACGCCCACCCTCCAGGCTCCGCCCGCGGCCCCGCCGGCCGCTAATTAATTGCAGCTGAGGCGAGCGGGTCGGAAGGACGCACGTCGCAGCCGGGCCGCGGCCGCCCCCGCCCCCGCCTACCCCCACCCCCGCCCCGCCCCACGCCCGCTGCCGCCCCCGGCTCCGCCTCCGCCTCCGCCTCCGCCTCCGCCTCCGGCCCGCTCGATATTAGTATTGTTAATTCACGTGCTATACATAATAGTCAGTGGCTGCGGTAGGGTCGCGAGCCTACAGACCCCTCGAAGTGGGCGTGCCTCGGTACACGTTCGTAGGCGCTGGTGTTTCCTGAGGTGGATTAATTTTACGGATATTTCTTGTGGATTCGCAGTAACCGTACGGGTTTACACATGTTATCCGCTGGAGGAATTTGCTCCTGGATGGTGTAGTGACTTCTGCGTGTTGAACGCAAAAACTCTGAGTATAAGAAATAATCTCTTACGTCAGAGCTATTAGAAATCTATAGTTACGCAATTAACTAAATGTCTGAAACCTTTATTTGCTTGGTATGAGCTTTTTTAATTTGCGTGAAATTCATAATAAGCGATCAATGGGGTAATGTAGCTTGCACTAGAAACCTTTAAAGTAGGTTAGTCGATGAGGCTTCACTTTTTACATATTAATGTTTGGACTGGGATTAATATTACGAATCATCTGAATACAGATTGAGCATATGTGCTTACCTATAGTACATATTATTATCCACCGAAAGCCCATACTACTCCTTGGTTGAGTACACGTTTTTGGGTTTAACTTGCAAAATTTTAAAGTTTATAAAATAATACCCGGGCTCCACGTTAATATTAAAAAATCTCCGTTCCATGCAATCAATGCCATTTGTAAAATTACTGGTCCTACAACAGCACATACTCCTCGCTTTATTTCGAACTTTTCATATTTTCATAAATTCAGTGCAATGAACTAAATTCATATTTGCGCCTTGCGTACTTGCGTGATTCGTTATCCATGGATCCAACGTATGCATGGATTTTATAAATTCCGATAACGTAAGGCAGGCAAAAACGACTCCTTTTTAAAGAATATTCATGACATTTCTTAAAAAACAGATTTTAGTTAAAAGAAAAATCTCTGTATTCATTATTTTAGTTGTAGGGTAACTGCGAAATAATTCGAAAATTCACAATTCTCGGAAATTTAGGAATTTTAAAGAAAATTGTTCTCCGCCATTATTTTAAGTGACTTGGATGGCATCCAACGACAAAGTGTAACCAAAACATTTGGGCCATTTTTAAGACAATTGTAAAAATGAGAAAACTCAGAGATCCTCAAGTATTTTGGAGAAAATCGGCAGAACGGTTTCAGCGTTAGCGTTGACAGATGTTGACAAAGGGGCAGACCAACAAACAGATGGACAGACCAACTAGCAGACGGACAGACAGACGGACGGAGGAATGGACGGGTAGTCGGGTGGAAGGGCAAAACCGACGGACAGAAAACACTGACGGAGAGATGGACATATCAACAGATAGACAGACAGACGGACCGAAGACAGACGGTCAAGGAGAAGACAGACGATCAGACGGACGGACAGATGGACGGACAGACAGACGGACGGGAAGACGGACAGAACGACGCACGTATTGGAATATATTTACAAATTTCGAAAGCTTTTGACGTCATTGATTATAATATTTTACTTCCAAAATTACCTTCATATGGAATTTGAGGTATTGCTCTAGATTAGTTACGTTCGTACCTTAAACAACTATCTCAGAGAGTTGAAATACCGTACTGGAATAATGGAACATTATTATTCCCCCCTTCGGAAATCCCGGCGCCTCTGCAGAGATCGAACCCGCGAACTGGAGGTTCGGAGGCCGCTAGTGTGTCCACCCGCGCACTGAGGCGCGCGCGTCTTTGTGACATCACTTTTCAATGGCGATCACTTCCATGTTCGCTGTCCATGTTTCCTGAATGTTGGTTGAATTCCAAAGTAGATTGCCACTGTTTTAATAAAAAAAGGGATTTAGTATGAAGTGCTTAGTGAAAAATATAGATACGGTTTATTGTTGCTAATCAAAAAAATTAAAGGGGAAGTTTGTTCCTTGAAGTTAATGGCGAAAGGGTTTACTCATTTTCGGGCAGTTTGAGGTTTTCCATTATCTTTCTCCGAGGAGAGAATATTTTAAGTGGCTTGTCTAATATAGTTTAACAAGATCTAATAATGTCTAATACTTTCTGTCTCAGTTTCGTTTCCAAATATGTAAACTCGGAAACGCCGATAGAGTGAGTAAACTGTTTTAAGGCATCCTCTCTCATCTGCTTTGTAAGGAAGAGATACCGTAAATTTATCTCGGGCTTAAATTGTAGCGATAATAACCTATCTCACGAGTACGGTTTAAATTGACTGTAATTAACTCGAGTTCTCGAACAAATTGCTCAAAGTGTGAAGTAATTGCAACATAATAACAGCTGGTCAAAACTGTTTGCCACTTGCGTAATATTTCGTTTAATTATCGAATTTTTGTTGAAGCTCACAAATATGTCGAGTTAATAGTCTTGCTGGATCGCCTCCATTTGTACAATATGTTTTTCCATCAATTGAATGCTTTCAACATTCGTTTTTGGTGAAGATATATTCTGTGTATGTTCTGTTTTTTCTTAAAGTTTCTTTCCATCAAACACATGAAATGTCAGAACTGTCTGAATTATCATTTCAAAACTGAGATACGTAGATGAAACATTGCTTTGTCTTTTTTGTCAGAACAAAAGTGGCACAAAAGATCTTCGGTGACGAACAGAGTGAAACACAACCCTATCGACTCAGTTTTCTGAACGACTAAGTCTGGGAACGTCACTGCAGTGTTGTTGCATAGATACAAGGGAGGAAGAGGCGAACAAAATCACAAACCCAAAAGAATCGTTTAGCAAAGTAGTTAAATACTGATTGTAATTGAGTAATCCAAACCCAATAGAATAAGGTTGCAATATGATAACAGGTAACAACACAAAATATTTTTTTCTATTATGATGTTCAATCAAAAACTTACCAAACAATAAACTATTATTGATAAGAAGATTAGAAAAATAATCAATACATTTTCTAACTCGAATTTCATTATATTTTCAAAGAAATCCATCTCGCAAATGATAAAATTCGATAGTCACGGTTCGCAATTTCTTTATATTTTATTCGTCATTATAAAGCCCTTACGCTGTGTGCTCGCGACCCATCTGAGGAAACACCGCTGTATGCATTTTCGTCTTGATCGTATTTGTTTTACCCAATTGCGCAGACCGAGAAGAGAAATGGGTTTCTTTCCCAACTTTGTGATTACCTTCCCGCCTTCATTAGGGTAACTGAAATTAACTGCAAATAAACAGAATTCATTAAAAAAATAATGATAACTAATACATTAAATATCATTGTTATAATCAATGTTATTTTATTTTTAGTTTTTGATGTTTAGTATTATCTACAAAGACTAAAATAAGCTAAAGTATCTACTAGTCCAACTCCAGTAATTATGCTTACTGCAACAAATTAAAACGATGACAAATAATGTGCGGGATATCTCTCAATGTATTTATTAATGTTGTTCTTCTGCCTAACGACTTTCTTTATGAAGGACAGTTGCATACGTCCTACTATGACACGTTTTTAACTATTCGGAATTACATTTTTTTATACAGAGTGTTTACTAATTTTTACTATTTCAGTACACAATTTTGAAAACAGTTCAAATTTGTTTGTGTACATTATTGTCATAAAGTTACATTTATAAGCCATGTTTAATATCTCTCTCCCTCTCTCTCTCCCTCTCTCTCTCCCTCTCTCTCTCCCTCTCTCTCTCCC
>BOPP01000050.1:2006988-2020059 GCA_017312745.1 Gryllus bimaculatus | reverse complement strand
CTCTCTCTCCCTCTCTCTCCCTCTCTCTCTCCCTCTCTCTCTCCCCCCTCTCTCTCTCTCCAATACTGTATGTAGTGACACCAACTGCTGAAGGATACATCAGTTTGCCACAAGAACGATATTAAATTAATGAAGAGGATACTAACACAGAATACAAGAAAGAATTAGTACGTATTCCTTGACAAGTTTAAACCTGTTAAGGGTTCAAGGATAACACCATGACTGAATTAATAAGAACCATTTTTTGTTATTCTTTCTATTTTGCTATAAAGCGGTAATCTGCGTGTGTCCGTCCGTTATGATTCTAGGTTCCGGTCTGCCGATCCGTACATGTCACTCCAGACGTAGCCATACACTAATTAAGAATTGATTTTTCCAGAATATTCTGCAAGAACGGTCTAGAAAATATGTTTCGGCCGACTTTAGCCCCTAATACGCGTTTTGAGGGGTATTAAGGGAACTACAGACGTGAATAATAGCTAATTTGATCCCTGGCGACGCATATGCCCTTAACTGCCACGTCTAGGCAGAGCATTCTAAAATTCAGCATTGAATCACTATACTGCCTTTCCGGCATATCATTAATAATTAGAACTTAATTTTTCAAATTGACGATCATTAAGTATTGTACTCCCTGTTCCCTTGTTTAATGTCCGTGTATAGACCAGTCAAGCAATTGTATTATATTTAAAATGTATATTGTTAGGGGTACAATGTTTAAAATTTCTTTTTATTCTAAGCTTACGCATCACAAATACTTTTTACACAAAAATACTCGCCAGAGGCGCGATGATAAGCCAGTACTTCTGTAATGCTACTTTTTGTGTTCTTAAGGGGAACTTAATGTCTGTGATAAAATCTCTCTCTTTCTCTCCTCTTTCTTTTCTCTCTCCTTTCTTGTGTCTCTCACAGCGTTTTCTGCTGACTGGAGCAATGAAATGGTATTCATGCCTTTGCAATACAGAGGTTTTCTACATCATATTCGCTAACGCACTCGGTATCTCATCATATCTACGTATGTAAATATGTACTTGGCGCGAGAGTCCGTGAACGGGCTCAGGCCTACCGGTGACGTCCCTGCCTCGAGGCCATGGGTTAAGGGGGTACGCGTGGTTAGCACATAGACAACCCCACGCTTTGTTCCGGTCTTCCCAACCTGCGAAGTGAATTTTCTCATCGTCACACAGCAACACATACTGGGACATTGCAAGGAAACGCACAGTATAGTCTTGGCTGGACCGAGAACCGAACCCGGGGCCGCGTAGTGGAAAAGTAGCACGCTGACCAAAAGCTCGATATCAAAGCTTTGCTCGATATCAAAGCTTTGCTCGATATCGAAGCTTTGCTCGATAATATTAATGAGAGTGGGAACGCTTTAAGTCGCCGCGCAGCAACTAGCAAGTACACTCGACACCTCGGGACTCCAGCTGCAAATGTCGGCGGAAATCTACGAAATGTAGGGGGGCGACATATTAAGGGTTGTTTCGCAGTCACGTCATTTCACCGCGACCGTCACAGGGTTCCCCCACACGGGACATGCACTGCGACACATTGATGACGACTTAATTGCAGATGATATAAGTAATGTGAATGTAGCAGAACGCACCAATATGTGGAAAGAGAGTGAAACGTGGTCTGTTGAGGAGACTGCCCTAAAACACATTTGTTTGTTACAACTTGTACTTGAGACTTCGCGACTCCACTCTTCTTAGGATTAAAAGTGAAATATTTGTCTAAAATTTCCCATGTAACGATAATTTTTGTTTATATATGCGTAAATATTTCTACAAGATTACATCAGATTCATACGGCTAGAGAATAACGACAATTATTTTACTTGTAATTTCTTTTTCATTTTACGACACAATTATCTGTTGGATTTTTTATGGAACGCAAACAAATACCATCACGAATTTACGGCAATATATGATGCCGGCAGATTTTGCCTATATCTATCTCATAGAACAAGATTCCTGTATACTAGCTGAAGCGTTTCTATAAATGGGCCGCCGTTGGCAGTTGAAATCCCAGCCAGTCCACGTGGAATTTGTGGTGGACGACGCGGGATTGTTTGGTTTTCACAGTTCCTCGCGTTGACCACTTGTCCATTATCTGCATCAGCGTCGTCATCCTGAATGATATCTAATTGGAAGCAGATCTGTGGTCTCCGACCAAACTACCCTCAAATGCATTGAAGCACGAACATAAATAAGAGAAGTTGCTCGTAGATAACTTCATTTCATATCCACGGAAATGTATGTGTGCACAATGCGTGGTTGACCACTAATGGAATATTACCCGTGAAGAAAAAGTATATAACCAGTAGTGTGCCAACGTGCCATTTAAGTAGCAGTGAATGGTTGGTTAACAGACAATCCGTTCAAAAATGTTCCAATCCCATTTTTCCATTCCCAATGTTCCATTACAATTTCATAGCAATTTTATTTTTGCTTTTCTTAAAAAGCCCAAGATAAACCCAAATCAGTATTTAAATACACAAATAAGAATCCGTACGTTCACACACACACACACACACACACACACACACACACACATAGGCGTGCATATTCATCAGTAATTTGCTTTTTGTGAGAGGCTAAAGGATCTATCCAATGTGAATATTACGTTTCTCATTCCAGAGTAAACGTACATACGTCTCTTCTTCTCCTCGATTGTTCTGTGAGATGACATACCAGACAGGGCCATATCGCTGCTCTTTTGCAGTGAGCAGCCAGGTGACGGGAAAATTGTACATGCAAGTTGATGACTTTTATGGACGATGACTTATAGTTCCTCTCTACTGTCCGTTCCACACAATTTCATAGGCTGATTTGCTGACGTTTCAGGCATTTTATCGTTCCCTTTTTCAAACACGAATTGTGCTGTCAGGGAGGCGTCAAAAATATTATTGAAAAGTCCTCAAATTTGCATGCTAGAGCACGTTTTCCGAATTGTATGTTCAAGATAATCATAATTAAACCGAGACTTATCTAGACTTACCTTCAATAAAACATTAATTATAGTTATTCTTATTTTTAGTTAATAATTATATACTAATGGTATTAATAATAATATAAGCAAAATTGATGTATAATAATAATATAGTAATGTAATAATAATAATAATAATAATAATAATAATAAAAATAATAATAATAATAATAATTACTGACAAATGTTGATACACATAAAACTTAACTAAGAGCATAAAGTTCTAGTTGATATGAACACGAACCTCCACCAAAATGTACTTGAGATTCCTTAACTCACGCATTGTACTCGAACGTGGTATGATCGTGTTAGGGAAGAAAACAGCTGGATCGACACACTTCCTTTTTCTAAACTCATTTCAATTTTACTTTGTATTTATCGCTGAGTACGACGACGAGCAAAAGTCGCCCCATAACAAAATGAAACAAAAAGATACCAGGTAAGCATGAAAGGTATAAAGTATATTCGTAAATATAGTTTGTAAAGCTCTTAATGAATAGAATTGGTATTACTGATAAGGAAATTTATGTGAATTAATAAAAAAAGCGCAAATAAAAGGAACGCTTACCTGAGACATAATTTCGCAAGTGTTATTCACTGATACCACAGTACTCTCATTAAAGAAACTTAACTATGTTGCTGATATATACGTCTATTATCCAGCATCAAAACATAAGACATACATTGACCGACTATATGCATACCATTCTGGGAGAAGACCTTACCCTTATTTTAAAAATATTCAAAGAATACAATTCTATGAATCACAACATATTTCAAACGGATTTATCTCGAATACGTTGTAAAAAAAGTGCAGAAATTGAAAATCGAAATACGCGAATTAATTTGTCTGTTATATTTTGTAACGGTAGTATTATGTTCTAGCGTATGGAATAGTTTGTGTGCAAAATATTATTCTTGCGGGAATTATAAATAAACAAAATGTCGATATAGAGTTACCATAATTTTTGGGATCGTAACAAATGATCCGAAAAATAATGTAGCTAAAACAATTTCCAACGGTATTGTATTCTAACGCAAGGTATTGTGCACAGATTATTAATATAGCGAACGTTTTTATTTTCCAGGTGTTGTTCTAACTACGCTTTGTTGGTACTTTTATTCATTATTCAACTATCCGTAGTAAAAGGGTGGGGTATTAATTCTGGAGGCCAAGAAAACTTGGGCAGATTATTCTTCTCCCGCACACGCACATAGTTTTTACTTTTTTTTACTTTGTCGCCTACTACGTTCAGTGTAGAAAAAATATTGCAATGCTGCAGCGAAACATGGAGATTGTTCTTCAGATATGATCACGCTATTGCACTTTCACAGGAAAAAGGAGATAAATCTTTCTCCTGCACTTAATAAATTACTTCATCTATGTTATTTAGTCAGAATCCATATTTTGTGGGTCCATGATACCAAGAAATTCGATCAGGACAGAATGTCTGTTCATCTTTCTATGGAGAATACTAGTGCCAAAACCTTCTGACAATTTTCTTCCAAATTGACATTGATTTTGATTAAATTGTTCCTACGTTAGTGGAAAGAACGCATAAGAAATGGAGCAGGTGTCTTTTTCGAGATTTCTTTGAATCTTTAAAATTGCAAATATTCAACTTTTTTAGGCGCCATCCTACAACTACAAGATAAAATTGATCCTCAATAACATATGTTCTTCTCATACGTTTATGAATCGTGTAATGAACACGTTTTTTGAAAATATTAGTAGATTTTACGTATTTCTTCAAGAAATATATACTAAAATTTTAAAAAAAATATTTTCTAAACAAGGGCTCTTATGTTTTTCTTCAATTTTTTTCGCGAAAAAGCAGAGAACGTTTAGAAGAATAGTTCAGATCCTATTTTCGTTGAATTATTTGCATTTATGAAAATTGAAAAAGTTACAATTTATACGAGAAATAAAGTGATATAGGGCCAAAAGTTCTACAATTATTTCAAGAATAAAACATATCAAAACTACAAACCAGTAATGCAATAATTTTAACTGGTATTTTTCAGAGTAAAACCACGTACAGGCACAAGGTTTACATACACCACATCAGTTTGAATATATAATTAATTATAGGTTTAAAATTACTGTGTCAAATTTTGCCTAAATTGCTGAGTATCCCATTAATTGTATGAATCCAAATGTTGCCCAATTAGCGTTCACTTTAGGATTATGAAATTGGTTTAATAAAAACGAAAATATCTCAAAATGTTATATTTTGTAAATTTTTTTAAAAATTTTCTACAAGTTAATTTTTGCCTCAATACTATAGCAATATTTTTATGTGTTACGGAATTCTGTAAATGCTTCATTTTATCATATTTTTTTAAATACAGGCCGGCAGCTATAACGATTACTATGGATTGTATTGCATTATAATCAAACGATTCGTGCAAATCAATTAATAACGCAAGGTATTGCATACCCAATAATTTTGCAAGCGTTTTATAAGATACTTCTAGTAGTTTTACCAACATTTCTGACAGGAAGTTGAGATTTGTAGCTGATGAGTTATAGTATATATTTCGCAGCATATTGAATTGCTGAAACATTTAATTTCTCAAAAGATTTGACATTGTTCAAGGACCCATCAGATTTTGTTATCAATCGGAATATCACATAAGTCAACTGTATATTCTTTGTTTTTTATGAACAAGTGTATCTCTACACCCACATAAAACAGAAAAGATATTTTTCAGCTAAATTCTTTAGGCAAGTGACATGAATCTATGGTATGCTTGTGAATTCCTGTATTTTCCCAGAATTTAAGTCGAAACTCCGTGGAATACTCTTGACAGTTTTGTTGCACGCAGTTGAGATATTTATTGTTTCAGTGTCTTTGGCCAAGAGGAAAGAAACAAAGATATATCAAAACGTTCAGAGGATCTTCAAGCATCTCTATCCACTCTGTAACTTCCCTTCTTAAGATCTTTACCTTAGCAACCGCCATTTTGTACTGCTTCCTCTGCGGTATTACGCGCTTCGGTTTCCTGACAAAAGTATCGAGGTCAATTTTCCAGTTGAAACGTATGACGGCAAGAGGATGTATTGAGTAGGAAATCGAGAAAAGAAATCAAAGAATGGAAGTTCCAGTTATAAACTCCCAAGAAGCGATAAACCGTGCCGCACGAAAACTAAACTGCGCTCAATTGCGTCACTGTTGGAGTTCCGACGAGATCCGCTTGATTGAACGGAAACTTCTCGAGGAAAGGCCGTTCGTGCACTTGAAAGGTTTAGGTGACGAGCTTTAGATACAAGATGTTTGGATATTGTTTATCGTAAAACATTTTTTAAATGATCAGTTACCATTTTTATACATGTGCAAGGTCCGTAAAGTAAAATTATCCTTTTGTTGGAAAATTGTTTTTTAGTGGGTAATACTCAGGAGGAGCACCAAAAGAACCCAGGAGGATTAAACTGTGGTACATCGAGGCATGGACTTAAATTAAGAGGAATTTTTAGTGAGCACCCAACTAATCTTTTAAGGTTTTTTATGGGTTGCGACTCCCATCAGTGCCAAAAGAAAGCGCAAAAATAACTATTTATTGAAATCCACCGTGGAATAGATTCAACAAAATTTAAGAGAAGTTGCTTCTGCGTCGTAGATATAAAAGCACAACAGCACGTTTGTCACAAAATCTATATAAATACAATGAATTATACTATCTCACCTGGGTTTTCAGTCTTACTAAGAGATGTTGAAGCTGTTCAAAGATATGACTGCCCAGGCCTAGAATTGATCCCGGTTCTGTGCGCAGTTGCTCTGCCGTAACCGACTTCTAATATCAATTCTGGGTATGTCCATGATAATTTCCGCTTTATTAGGTGTTAGCTATGAAGTCGGCATAGTTGATTCGCAATTGCGTTTCAGCAAACATTCCACACTACGTAAATGTACGAGATGAGATCGGCGAAAAAGTTATTATATTTCAATACTACATATGAAGGAAGACAATACGTGGAAACAATTAAAAGAAACAGTAAAAAACAAACCCATTAATATCTTCTAAAAATAATTTCTGGAAATAGACAAAATCGTCCCCCAGTGATAAAGTCAGCTGTTCTCTCCCTATGATGAACATTTTCATATCTGCGTTAGAAATATGTTTACCAAACAGAAAGCAAACAGAAATTACATTAGACTTTGTAGACGACATATTTTTTCTCGTACAATTTTTCTCTCTTTGTACAGTGTGTTCTCGCGAAAGCTCATAGCAGTTGCAGCAATTCCATCGTCTGACTGAGTCAACACGCGTACCAACAGTCCCCAACATCAGAGTGATGCGGTTCATCGAGGTAGACAGGGTTTATCCATATAGGAGTTGCGAGGATATTGGACTCTTGTAGTTACTTAGTTGGGCATTAACTCTCTATATTCTCAATGGTGGTGTATTGAATTTTGGCGTCAGAAGAGAAACTTCCAACTAGCAGTATCGCATGAAGGGGTATCTAGTACCGCTAATTATCGTGTACATATTTAGAATTCTGATTTTTAATGTATTATCAGACCGTAATATTGATTTGCAATACGGAGCTTCCTGAATGAGTTTTGAACATAGAAGAAATTTGTTGACATTTTCTCATACACTTTTATGCTGTTAATCGTATTAAACATTCTGCCAGTCTCAGTCCTGATGTATTTAAAATTCCATTTGATGATCGTATTCCCCATTGTTTATTACAGGAAAATGGAATTTATTTAAAGTTTACGAAAAATGTAATGCTGTGTACGCCTCCTTTTCGCAAATCGTATCAAAGTACTATTGTATTGATTGACGGCTATGCTGTGGGGTGATAGAATCTGAAGACACACTTCTTAACGTTTCTAAACGTTCTATATGTAGCCGTGATTCTGTGTCTTTTCCAGCAATAAAATCAAACTGAATATGCACACGATGTGATATAACGTGTAATTGCATTATAGTTGTAACATTTTAACGAATTGTTCGTCGAATTTATCATTTTTCTCTTAGTGTAGGTGATAAAGTCAAAATTAATGTAGACATTTTTGTTTTACTGAAAGAAAATTAAACTGTATTTCACTGATTTTTTCTCTCTGCGAACATGATGTTTCTATATATTTCTTGGTCAGGAAAGAAAACACTGCTCCTTCCGGTGAATTCGTAAGGTTTTGTGTAAATTAATTCAGTTTCTGGCGTTCGTGTTAATATGTCTTATCCAGTTCTTACATGGTTTTGAAAGTTGTCATCTCGTTCTGTTGGGAGGCTGTATGATAGAGGCTGCAGCGTCGGCTTTCCGCCTTTTGGTACCGGAGTTTGAATCCAGCTTAGTCCACGAGGAACTTGTGGTGAACAAAGCGTTTCACTGCAGATTTATTTGGATTTGTCTTCTCGCTCACTGCATATAATCATTCTACCTTCTTCATTTCCATTAACCACCTTATCTGCCATATTCATCGTGATCACTGTTGTGTCTGAACTGTACGTAAACACGAAATAAGACTCGTTTAAAAGACCGTCGGTTCATTGATTTACGTTAGTTTCAAAACTCGATCTTATGCTCTTTTAACACGCCTTAGGGATCGGCTGCGTTGGTTCGGGGGACCGGCTGAGTTGGTCATCAAGTGATGACACTGCAATGCTTCTGATGAGAAGTCCTAGGTTTCGAGTTCCAACGGTGTGAGGGTTTTCGACAAAAGCAACATTGCTAGGTCGATGTCAACCGCTGTCTCGAAGATAATTCTAGCGGCGAACTTTACTGATCCGTAGTTTTCCATGGTTTCTGCGATCAATATACCGGAGCATTACCCTTACAAACGGGCCCGCGCATTACCCTCACACCGCGTGGAACCTTTCCTTCCCATTCCTTGACCTGTGTTTGCCCTTACACACGCTGGTCCTTAGGCCTTACTATCACATGTATTATACTATCACATATATTGAGAGCTTGGCGCTCGTCCCGGTTGGAGCGGTGCCCCTCTGCGGGGATATTCCTGCATGGGTAAATCCCGCTGCTGTCTCCCGGCGTACACGAAATACAACAAATAAACGTTCCACACGCCAAGGATATGTATACTCCGTGTATCATGGAAATATCTGGTGAGAAGAGAAATTTGATGGAACCTGGAATGGGAAGTAGACTCGTTCCATGGGTTGTCGGTAGTCGCGCTTCGCGGCTTTTATCGATGCGATGAACGATGACAAAGCAGCGTCCGCCGTGTATTGTTATTTTTGTTTTTGTTTCGGTTGATACCAATATTAGCGGCAGTTACCTGGCACGGCATGGGAATCCGGAGGAACACGAATCGGAAAAGCTGTAATCAATTGCCTGTTTTGAATGATAGAAATGTTGCAGGTATGTGTGTGAACAGGAAATTCGCCCCGGCCCAACCCAATCCAACGCTGCCGCACCCGTCCATTAAAGTAGATCTTTCTGAATTATTGGCAGTGGCGACGCGCTTGGTTATGAATAGTCGCGACGATGAACAAGCAAAATAATACAAATTTGCGTGTTAAATATGTATGTATTTTAGGCAAGAATTGGGAAAATAATCAAATGAAAAATCACATTTAACAATATTAGTTACAAAGCACCAAGAAATAATTATAAGTCAAAGGGAAGGTCGCATTGAAATTGATAGTATCAGCGCTTCGAATTCAGAGATCGCCGCCCACTGTCGGTGACATTCGGTGGCTCAAATGTGCTCAGAGGTTTGTGTCCTTTTGCAAGACGATAAGCTCTCCTAGTCAGTGCTGCTCGCGAAAATCTCGGCTTTTCCACCATTTGCGGTCGCGCTTGCACGCTCTCATTCAAACGCTGAAACGCCTTATTTGAACTCGCACTATGCGCTTGTGAGTAAAATGGTGCGAATTCTTTAAGCGCGCTGTTTCTTCAGTACTTTTACTTGTTAGTTTTGCTTGTGCTATCAGGGTTTTATTAATTGCTAAGCGTTGTGGGAAAACATTAAGACGATATCGTAGTTTGCTAAAACAAAAAAATCGGTTCTCATAAATTCAAAGAGAAGCTTTCGACAGTGCAGAAAGGTCGATCTCTCTCTCTCTCTCTCTCTCTCTCTCTCTCTCTCTCTCTCTCTCTTGTTATAAAATTAGACAGCAAAAGTTACCAAAAGAAACAAAGTTTTCACAAGGTAATTTATGTTGTCTAGTTTGCGGTTTAAGTATGTTGTCTGTGTAAAAGTGGCAAAGCTCTTCTGAACATAAAATAGCAAATCCTACAAAGAGGCAAGGAAAATGGTTAGATCTCAGCTAGATTTCGCAGTTTATGTGCCGTAGCAAAATCAGTTAAAACTGGAGCATTTCATATCCTAGTCGCAATCCCATAGTCACTTATCCAATGAAATTTAGTTTTACCGCAATCTCACATTTAGTATATTTTACGTCCGAGTTATTCGTAAGTAATCATAGTCATAGTAAGAACGAATCAAGAAATTCTACAACAAAGGCAATTTCAATATGGACATAAAGTGTTAAGATCTGTTGAAGAAAATGTGTGTAGAAATAGTGCCAAAATTAGCTTTGTTTGAGCGTGTAAATGTCACAACACCTACGCAACATGTTTTGTTATTTTCTTCTTATTTGAATTGATAGTTATCTGTAGTTTTTTCTTTGAGTTCTGACGCGGGAAGACAGTATTTCATTGTCACTTTCACAGTGGAATAACTGTGGAAAATCTATCAATGTTTCAAATATCAATAAATCAAATACATTTTGATTTCATTTATTTTCGTCACAAAACCAAAAAAACAACGTTTGTGACATGTTGGAGAGAAGTATAATGTACACACGTTTTCTTGGGCTTGAGAAACTCTTTCCTACATATTAACTATTCATAGTTAAATGATGAATAAATATACTGAAACAACGCAGTAAACAAGCATTTGAATACTTCACATTTTTCAAGTTATAGGAAACTTATTAGCGTCGAGAAACGAGCTTCAGATTTCATTTAATAGTATTGCTAAAAATAGCTACCCACACCGCCAGCTCTATTCCAACAACTAGCAAAATGAAAACTAAGCAAACGTGGAGATAGTGAAGCTCCATTGATGTTCAGTAGCAAAACAAGGCGCCATCTCAACATGTGCTCAACTCATTAGGAAAAATTGGATTAAAACCTGATGGTTAAGGGGTCACTAACCCAGATGCCAAAGTAATTATCTTGCTACTCGATTCTTTCGACATTTTAGAATTATACACTACAAATGTTAACTGTTGCGTTATATCGTTTCTAAAATTAAGTCTATTTCTCTTTGCTGTAGAAATGCTGTAGAAAGTATATTTCTTTTTGCTTTCGCTTTGCTGAAGAAAATATTTTCATTAGCACTTACATTTGTGAATCGATATTGTTTAATTTCATCTGACAATGTGTTGTAAAGTAATGTGCATGAGTTGTATGCGATTCCTGATGCACATGATTCCGAAGACGTATGTTGTTTTAATAAATATTTGTATTGAAGGATAATGTGTTGCCATCTTTATGAAAGTCAGTTTAGACAAAAACTACAGTTTCACAAATAAATGGGCAAGGCAATAAAGAGAGGCATTTAAGAATGACGGAGATGGGGATACTTACAATTCGTAATTTATTTCACAATTTAAAATATTGAAATTGTAGGATGTTCTTTCTTCCAATTTCGGCATATATCACGCGAGAAAATATTCACAACTCTCTGTATGAAGGCTGACTGTATGGTTTGTTTTACTTGGATTCAGCCTTTCTTTAATTCATTTATTGTTTCCGTAATTTTCACTCCACTTATGCATTTGTTCCTTTCTTTGTCTAGATTGCAGTGTTCCGATACGTAAAACCCATTCTAAATTTAAATGTTTTGCAGTGCTAAATATAGATCATTTGTGGTACTTTCATACGTTCTGGAACCAATAATGGTTCGTATGGAAAATTTTGACGGTCATGGTCATCATTTACTCAATATAAAACGTGTGGAGTACTTCTTCATAGTGGTGTTTCACGCTGATGCGATCCTCATTGAGGATTATCATCTCTGTAAGCGTTGCACGTGTCAAGACTGCGTTTCGTTCGCCACGCCCGACGCCTCTTATGCGTCAGCTAAACAATACCTCCCCCCATGCCCTGCCCAGTGGTCGTGGCACAGTGGGTACGATTGCGAACCCTATGGAGGAAAATGGTACCCTATGGAAAAACAATTGAAAAGTTTTGTAAAATTCTCCTTAAAGTAAATACGCTGATTACACATTGTATTCATAGTAAGAATAAATTCTATTCATTCTTCGCCGATGACTATTATATGAAATAAATGTTGATATATATATAGGAAAATAATTTCAATAAAAACTAAATTTATTTACTAGAGTTTCGAAGGCGGTGAAGCGGAGATGTTTCATTATTGGCTTGGTTGACTGGTTGGCATGCCAGTGATTTATCACAAATCTGTTAGACAGAAAAGTGTAAAATAATAAGACAAATAATTTAACCCTAATTTCATACTGGATTTAAAATTGAGAATAATAAACACATTGGGAAAACCTAGGGACTAATAGCAGTTTGAATAATACAAACGGACAAACATATATAATAATAATTAGAGAGTACATTGTACCTTCAGATCACAAAATAAAACAGGTAATACGCCTTCATAGTTGGGAGTCCCAAAGCTCGACCATTCCATGTTTCATGCCGGACTCACAAATCATTTGTTAAAAGGTGGTATACACAGGGGGCCACAGTGGCGCCGCTGTACCGCTTAGTGGCGAACTCCGACAACTAGCAACGTAGACGCGCTCTCGTGCCACCAACAGTAGACCTCAGTTTTAAATGACAACATTTACACTGCAGTACTGGTAGCGTACACTTCAATAAATCCCCCAGTTGAAAATTCCAATGTTCGTTGTTTTACTCTGATTTCAGTTCTACCCTGTCTGCAACCGTTCGCCTAGCTGATTTCTATACTGTTCTACTTTCAATTGTTCCCACAGACTCACGTCAGTGGTGTTCAATCTAGAATTGTTTCTCTAGCTCATTTCCATTCTGACAAGTCTACAATAATATTCCATGTACTATTATTGTTCCCTCTAGACGGTCGGGTTGAGCCCCAGTGTGTTACCT
>BOPP01000050.1:1969072-1994473 GCA_017312745.1 Gryllus bimaculatus | reverse complement strand
CGACGAGGTCCTGACGATGAATGCACGGTGCGGCGACGAGACAACTCAGGAGGGAAGAAGGGGGTTCGAGTGGTGATGGAGGGTGTGAGATACGAGGGAACACAACCCGACCACGTTCCGAGTATGTGGTATTTGCAGCAGTTTCGTTTAAGTTATGACGCTTCGTACATACTGACGGAAGTTATAACGGACAAGCTCAAAGACCGGGAATGAAATACAATAACCATTTAGGGACTAAGGTGCGCTTTATCGGACCGTTTTACTCCAAGTAATTTCAGCTCAAGAAGTAGCCTCTGAACCTGAAATTCCCAACAGTTCCATTTCGGTTTCACAGAGAAATACTAAACTAAGGTCCCTAAATGGTGGTAGTATCTAATGCCCGGTCTTGCTAATGCTAAATTGTTGAGTCTTTTTTCGTTTTGCATCACTTATGTTGTGAATATTGACTTACAATGTCCTTACTAATTTTGACTCACATCTTCACCTCGAAGTACCGGCACAAGCACTCAGTCTCAGGCGTGTCACGTTCTTTTTCTTCGTTATTCTCTGCCTGAGTGAGTACGAAGTCTAATTAGAATAATAATTGTCGGAACATTGACTTTTATCGTTCCTAGTTGGATTTTTTTTACTCACTACAAGCATGATAGTGGAAACAGAGAGAGTGCTTATTCCAGACATCTGGCTGATATAAAGGGCATATATTAGGTTTGAATTTATACATTGCATCCTTCTCTGTTTCCAAGTCTACTATTAGGATCGTCTTGTCCACCTACTGTAATCCTCGCAGAGCAAACTAGCCTCTTCCTGAAGGGAGCGGGAAAACTCGAATCTCACAAACGGATCTTTCCGTTTTGTGGAAAAAGTCGTAGACAAAACAGATCTCGGAGACTCCTTGAGCTTACGAATTTATATTCTGCGTTCGGACTGGCTTTATGCTAATGATAAGTTTCATTAACGTTGTGAATATCAAAACAAATACATATTTATTATATTACATACTGTTTCAAATGAAAAATTGTTCATTGACAACTTACGAAACCTATATCCTTTACTATAGGTTTTTTTGTTATTTAAGGTCGCATCAACTACTAGGTCATTAGCGACCACTATTACTTGTAATGGTATGGTAACTATTACGATGACATGATATGTTGACGATAGGGGTGTAAAAGGACGAACACAATACAACCATGCCCGATGCCGGAATCGAATCCGCGATTCTTCGGTCCGTGATCGCTGCGGCACTACTATCTTAGCAATCACGGCCATTCGGACCGGCCATTAATATTTTTTCTTAGTGTGATATAACACAATCATTGGTTAAACACACACACAAATAAAAAAAATCAGAAAAATTATTATTCACATGTATCCAGGAACGTAGGCAATTCATTGTTAAAGCTCCGCTCCGTGACCCAAAACTTCTCCGTGAAAAACACCTAAGGCCGCTCCATCGGACCGTTTTACTCGAAGTAGTTTCGGTCTGAGACGAAGCCCCTGAAACTGAAATTCCCAATTGTTCCATTTCGGTCTCACAGCAAAAGTACTGCCATTTGCAAGTTTTCATTTTGGTCCACGGACAGAAACCGCTGCTTTGCCTTACTGTGTGTGTTTTGCTTTTGCTACGTGTGCTGTGTTTGCTTTTACTTTTGCTGTGTGTGATTTATATAAATCCAATTTGGATTATTGGATGGTGCTCTAAACAATACCATTCAAATGTCAATGTTTTCTACTAACACATTATAGAACTAAATAAAGTCACATAGATTGTAGCTATATTTTCATTCTTACATACCACACTGCCATTCTTTAGATGCAAAGTTAACTACTCTACCCTGTCGCCGCAGTCTTCCGGCATTTATATCAGTGTACAAACGTAAATACTTAACCGACAACGTTCTACAGCGCTGATTTGCGTTAGCAGATGATGGATTGTCAATTGCCCCTCTGAACGTCGTCCGAGCAATACCCGTGTGAACAGCAGGCCGCCATCTAGTCACTTGCCTACCATGCGGCCAAATGGTGATTAATCACCTTCGTGCTAGCCCATATCAGCACCGCTGTGCTTTGTCAGTACTCTATTTACATTTACATATATACATATTCACACAGAAATGCGAAAGCGACTTTTTGCGATCCATGTGCTGTCGAGAATGCTCCAGTCGTAATGCATTCACGTGTAAGGGTAAAGCTATGGTGATATGACTGTGTAATGTATACAGGGAGCCAATAGCAGCTCTATATTTTCAATTGTGACGTTTGTGAGCATTGGAACGGTTGAATTAAAAACTTTTCACAGACGATATTATTTCGTCTCTTGAATTACCATGGCTCAAAACTAGGGGAAGTTAAAAAGAGATATGTTCGAATCGTTAGGCGTGCATCATATCATATCATTAAAATATTGGTGCTACAAAAGGATATACTTTCGCCTAATTTTTAGCATCCTGTATTTGTAAAAAATATTGGAGGAATTAATAACAAAATAATTGATTAAAATTGCCTGTATTTCACGCAAAAGTATGCAAAAATTAGTTATATTTTGAAAAATTGTTGATAAACTTATTTCAAGATATCTTTGATGAACAGATTTTTTTAAAGAGGAAAATCTTGATTTTCACTATTAAAGTTCTAGGAAGACACCAAAAATTGTTCAACTTTTGCAATTTTCGAAAATTCAGGGATTTCAACCTAACTGAGACATGAGCTACCTTTTAAAGGGTTATTTACGGCACCCGAGGATAAAGTTAGATCAAACTGTTTTGAGCCATTTTAAGAAAATTCCGTTTAATAACCTCAGGAATCGACTATCAGTCGAAGAATTTCACTCTTGGCGAAGATCGTGTGAACAGTTTAGCCGTTACAATTGACCACTGACGGTCCGACAGAAAGGCGTGTAGTTGTCGATCATTTTTGATATTAAAGACCCCGAAAACGAAAATTTGAATCTCACAACGTGTTGAAGAATGCCATTTACTATATACTGTAACATGATTTTTTAGCAGGGCCCGATAATAAACTTTTTTTTCGAAAAATCGCAAATTATCGCCGCCGCAATTCAATACCATCTCTTTATTACGTACTTACTAAGGCGAGAAAAACAATATTAAGGTGAAGCAAACTTATGGAATACAGGGATATTTAAATGTCACTACAAGTGAAGTTTTGAAATATTGTGGAAGAAAGATAATCAATATTCTTTCATAAATAATAGTGTACCGGTCCGGATGGCCGAGACCGCTAAGGCTGTAGTGCCGTAGTGATCTTGGACCGAAGGCTCGCGGTCCCGCCTCGGGCATGGTGTGTTCGTCCTTTCACACTCCTATCATCATATCGTGACATCATCATAGATACCATACCGTTACACGCAATAGTGGTCGCTAATGACCTAGTAGTTGATGCGACGTGATATAAAAAAATAATTGTCTGATAATCAATTGCGAAAGGTAGTTGTAAAAAGGTGATAATTTCGAAATTTCCAGAAAAAGTGAATTATGGATTTTTATATTATTTAAACATAAATTATATTTAAACAAAAGTATCAGATTTAAAATATATTAGAATATTTATTTTAAAAACTCATGAATAAGAAATGTTTTATAGTTCGTATATAATTGATTACTTTTTCGTATACGTACGTATATACAAAGTAATATACGTAGTATAGATAAAGTTATGTTCAGAAAAAACTGCTAATTTTTGTATTATGGGGCCCTAATAAGGAAAAAGTGGATAAAACATCTTCTAATACGTAATAAATTACTCTCCTAACACGTGTATTCATATTTTAAACCAAAGAAGTTTTTATTTTGTTTTCAAAACGTCCGGCCGTCTCTCAACCCCACTAGCGTTTAAACTATACGTAGGATTTCTTCCTAAATGAATACTGCTCGATCGCTCTGGGTCGAGTCGAAGATTTGCGATTTTGAAAAACATTCATTAGATTTTGGGAGTGCTTTACATAAGATCTCTAAGATATTTTCAAAATTTTCTCAAAACTCGCTCCAAATTTTTTCTTTTAACTTTTGGAAGAGATAGGAACAAATTTACTGTAACAGATGACATCAACGCCATTTTGCTGTATTTTTTGCTGCTCTTTTATTTAGTTTTTCCCAAAGTTGAAAAAATATTATTTTTTGTCATCTCCCTCACATCTTTAATATTAACATCATGGCAATTTGAATGCATTGTTCTTTTGATGCGTTCATGTGTTTCAAATGGTGTCTTATAATGTGTCTCAAAAACTCAAAATGTTTCTATAAAAATGAGCTCAAAATTCCGCGTTTTCAGAAACGCTCGAACGCCAATTTCTAAAAACGTGTTCAATTTTTATCAAACTTTTCATGGTGATAATGCTAATTGCATTGTCTGAGAAGTCATAAAATTTATTTTTCTGCATTGTTTTGTTTTTTCCATTATAACACAAATGTATTTTTTTTAAATATCCCTCACACCATTAACATGGACATTTGTAACAGACACATCTTTGTGAATACTTATTGCATGTGAGTAGAAATACTTGTAAAGACATCAAATAAAGTTCTTTGAAAAACTTCAACTATTTCTGTGAAAAGTTCTTCATATTTTGCATTTATAGTAACGTTTAAATGTCATTTTCGTACTCACATTCTATATCTTCATTGTTTCCACATAAAAGTATTAAAACATTGCTACGATTATGTTAATTCTATTTAAATATGTTAACATAGAAATCAGATATTTCATTAATCTATGTGTAAACAATGTTTTAATAATCTTATTAATTAGTGCATTTTCCCATTTTTATCGTTTTTTTGTGCCATTATCATTTTGATAATATTGATTTCACGAGCTTATATACGAATTTTGTATTAGCGCCAATCCTGAAATGCCAACTGCTCTGGAAGGGGTGAAGTTCGAGGTGAAGAATCGAAGGGTAACGATGGTGGGGAAGGTTTATCAGCAAAGCGGAGTCGTAGCTGTGGCTCAGTGGCAATCAGCTCTGCGACGCTGCGTCCGCTGTTCTGAGTGGTATAACGGATTTAGCACACACAGACGATCGCTTATAATATATATCGAAAACGCTGCTAGAGTAATTGACGTGCCATCCACTTATGTAATGTATTTTACTATAAAAGTAAGCCCTTGCGTCACTGTTACTGAAGCAGAAACGACTTTTGCATTCATGGTATGATAATTTACAATGATTCCAACTAAATCTGAGAAATCCGCCCAGCATTATATACTTTGTACGCGCTTCGTCTCCCTCGGGAGGCGTGGAATCGCAGTACATCGGGGCGCAGCGTTGGTAGCCATGTGGTGTGGTTGGTGCGGTGTTGGGCGCCGGCGGTGCTGGGAAGGGAATCGTGAGGAACAGTCATCAGGTAAGAACAGTGGGTTCGCACGCTCCCAAGCAACCGCACCTCCGTCCCCACCACAAGCTCCGTCCCTGCCCCCGCCTCCCCTCCTGTCCAACAACATCCCTCCACCATCTCCAGTCCCGCCCCCGCCCACGCATTCTCGTCCCATTTCCCTACCCTGCCTCCATCCCCGATGCCTCCACCCACACACCAGTTCTATTCCTGCATTCACCTTGCCCCTGCATCAGTTCGCGCGTACGTCTCATCTGACCAGACTTCACCATTGACACCGCTTCCATCTCCAACTCCACTCCGACTTTCTTCCGCTTTTGCCCGCTACTGAACGAACCTCTAATAATACCCCCCCCGCTCACACGCCGCCCACTTCTTGCTCCTCGCGTCCTGCCTACGGCCTGCGCCCCGCCGTGGGTTTGCCGATACTCTCCTGCGCCCATGCTCCACATCGAAGGCTCGCCCACAAGCCCGCCCACATCAGGCATAACCTCCGCTCCTTCATTCGGCCGCTGCCCCCCCCGGGTGGGGCCTGCCCTTTCTTGTCCGCCCCCCCCAGCCCCGCACTAGATTGCGGACGCCACTCCCGCGGGCCCGGCCGCCCCCCGCCACAGACGCGCCAGCCCCGATTTACCCCTGGACGGCGGGATTTCTTTATGTCCGGCATTACGTTTATTGTGATTTTCAAGAATTGCGTTCTTTCAGGCCTCCGAATCTTCTCGGCTGTTTCTGTTCCCGCCGCGCGCAGCTCGCCGGCCGACCTCTTTCGCGTCGATTTATGAATCGTTCGCGGAGAAAGAACCGTTCCGAGGGTGCGCCGACCAATGGACCCTCCTCCTCTTTGGTAGTTGTCAGATACGAACCATATTCTTCCATTTAGCAGTGTAGGGGTGGATTGTGCCTCTGCCTGATTGCACATGATGCCATTCCGATTTGGGCAACAAAGGTGTATTCCATCCAAATATCCGATAGCAAACATTTTAAAGGTGCTAGTTCCAAACACCGGTAGTGTCATAAACGTATTGTGTTTATGTTTATGTTTTGTAGTAAATGTTTTGTAATTCTAATTATGCTAATTACTAGTGAAATTTTAAAAATTTAAATATTTTTTAAAAGATTTAAAAAAAGTTTTTTATTATTGTTCACCAGCTTTTCTGAACCATAAGTGATCTTATTCAAATATATAAATGTTATTAACTAATGTTCAAAAAATTTCACAATATTGACAAGTAAATACCCTATAAATAAAACTACAGGTTGTGAAACCGGTTAAAATAAAACCTTAAAATTTTGTATAGCAATCCATTAACATGGTCGGAACAAAATAAATTTTAGTGCTTTGGGAATAACCTGCATCAAACGGAAAGCATCTTTTTCACCTCAAATTACGTTAATATTTTCCTTCTCTGTGATCACAAGCAAAGTTTGAATCACATTTAACACACATTTATTACGCAAAAAAGGTCCCGCGAGTTGTCTACAAAACAAACACTGTTGTATTACATTTTAGATAATCGCTATTATTTCCTTAAATAATTAGTTTTTTTTGTTTTTTGCTTTTTTGTGAGATATTTTATTTTATTTACATATAGACCGTGTTTATCGCGATTTAATATTCTCTCAGAGCCATTATACAAAGAATCCAAGGTTGGAAACCATCATGATCATTAATTCAAATATTATATTACGTGTTACAATTGAAAATAATTGATTGGAAATAATCTTGTAAATGTATATTTATTTTACAAAGGAAATTTCGCCTTTCGTGTCTCGCGGCCTGTAGACGATCTACAAAAGCATTAAACTTACGTCGACTTCTCTATCTTATGTTCAGGGTCACCCGTGGAACGTTTCTTTGACGGCTCCTTCATAATATCTGACAAGTAATGAATGGAAGAATACTTATTTGTTTGAAACTGACAGGATGTTTCGTTAAGTCAAAGGTCGAATGCAAACGATCCTGTTGAATGTACCCCAAACTAACTAACTTACTACGTTCTTTGATGGTTTTTGAATACCGATGAAAGTGTTATCCGGTATAGAGTTAATGTGCTCATAGTACATTTGGAATTCATAATAATTTAAAATATGTTTCCCCTATTATTTTTCTGGTGGAGTTTGTAAAGAAATATAAAAACGCAGGATATTGTGTGTTTATTGTAAATTGTCTTAATTTCTATTATATAAAATTTGACACAAGAACATTCCATTTGTACATCAAAAAATTTTTAAAGCATATCTTTTACGAAAATTCTTTTAAGACCTTATGTGTGTATTGAATGAATTTGAACATCGTATTCGCTCCATTAGCTGGACTATATCCCATTTTTATCAAATTGCTTTCAAAATTGCCAAATTTTAGTTTTGTTGTCGTCTTGAAGCAATGTGTCGGCATGATGTTCAGACCAACAAGTTCGAAAATTCATTAAAATTTTTAGCCCATTTTTAAATCATTTTAATAAACATAATCAGTTTAGCAACTAGAAAAAACCTCGGTTAAAGTGGGTTAATGATATATTGGTAGATTATTCCATGAATTTAAAAACATTTAGTTGAACAAATGTACAGTATACTCCCAAAGTTCTAGTATCG
The DNA here is from genome assembly GCA_017312745.1 of Gryllus bimaculatus. NCBI lineage: Eukaryota > Metazoa > Arthropoda > Insecta > Orthoptera > Gryllidae > Gryllus > Gryllus bimaculatus. The sequence goes on along the minus strand of BOPP01000050.1, from coordinate 1,986,530 downwards.
GTCTCTGAACTATTTATTAGAAATTTTAATGCTGTTTATGAGTGCACCACCAAGTTCGGTGAAGTAAGAAAATGTCCCAAAAGAAGAAAAAGTTAGAAAACGGTTTTTGTGCGAAGTTGTTGCGAATGTAGAGGAAGTTAAGTTGCTTCATGTTCTTGTTCGTATAATTTGTAATTGTGGGAATATTGAAACAACTTCGGCTTTTTTAAATTAAACTTATTCGCACGTAACCTGGCGGATATCTTCAAAAGATGTTATTGTCGGCGTACCGGAAAAAGGATACAGCTCTTTTTAGTTATTTCCCAGATTACGGTGTTGTTCTGAGCAAATTTATTTATTATTGTTGCGTTTTTGTCTATATATTGAGTGTGTGGTGAAAAATATTTCTGAAATATTTTATTGTAAAATAGACTATTAGTTTATTTAAAAAATAACGATTTTTTAAAATAGTATTTGTTGTGCTGTTAGTTTTGTTAGTATTTTTAAGTAATATTTGGTATAGAATGGTAAGCTATTTATGTCGTATCATTTTAAATTAATTGCAATACTAACTACTATTTCTTTTGGTTATATCTGCAGTGTAAAGGTTTCCGCCAAGGTTGTCGCATACTGGAGAAAGTAAAGCTCGAAAAGGGCTTTCTGGAGTAGCTAATTACAAAACTTAAGTCGGATTATCAACACTTGTAAAACTGAAAATAAGAGAACCAATAATATATCAAAAATTTAATTTATAATTTCCTTGGCAGACATACCTAAAGAAACATTATTTCTCTGACTAGTAATCCCTCTCGGACGGCAATTAAAGCCCACATATTCGACATTCAGAGCGATGTGACTCTACATCTCATTTTACGAGAATTTCTTGTAATCACCCGAAACACCGTCGTTTCGTTTTGAGGCTCAGCTTGTAACTCATCAGCAGATTTTTTCGTTTGCTACATTTAGAAAAACACTCTCGAAACAGGATGTCTCTGAACGTGGAATTCGTTGTCAGTATTGCTTCTTAAAGTCAGTATAATATAATACATTTAATAAGATCTTGAAACGAGGCACAAAACCGTGAAATACCAAATGTGTGTAAGCAACACAAAATCTTTCTTGTGAATAAAATAGAAGCAATAAAACACAATATAATACTCAATAATACAATAAACAATGATATGATACAATAATAATCAATAACTAATAATGCAATACTGATGGTACAATAATGAAGATGCAGGAACAAATTTTCCGTCAAACAGCTTATTTGGGACATTATAGGTAAGAAACTACAACTTTATTAACATATATTAGTAGCTAATTGTTTCGGATTTTATAAAAAATATAATATTTTTAAACGAAAAATCTTTAGTAGAAGCAAAGTCTTAATTCTTATCCCTGGCATGTCAAGATCACGAGTAAGATAATTAGCGTACTAAATTTCGCATGCACTTCGTTCAGAGCAACTGACACGAGATTTAATAGCAAGAGATTTTGAAATCACTTCTAGTGGCAAAAAGTCAACCGATACACAAGCTCATGACAAATTTTACGAGAAGTGTGTGGACAGTTGTTTTCCAAAAAGTAGGTGTCTTAATTGCCATTTCCTCTACTCAAGCAAAGAAATCATCAATAAATTAACTCATTTTAATGTATTGAGATTTCAAATTTTGAACCCAATATGACACACAACATTATGAATCGAAATTATCTTGATTTCGTAAAATGTTTACTTACTTATGATGTGCAAAAACAGATTTACTTTCTACATTCATGTTAGGAGATTTAAAAGACAATGATATTTGCCTGTTGAAAAAGTCTGTGAGCTCGTAAGCGCTGTCTGCTCGTAAGCAAGGAATGTTAATTGATAGAAAATTAATTTATTACACACTATTGCAGAATGCAAAAAATTACTAAATGAGTAAATAAACCACACAAACGCAGAAAAATGGTCTGTCCATTGTAACTTCATTTCAAGATTTAGCCGTAAGTATCTGATATTTTGATGGGATGCAGCCCAATTAATGCATTACTAATCTGAAGTGGGAGACAAATAGGGGTAACGATTTTTTCATGTAAATTTGAAGTTTAAGATTCCATTTTACGTACCATACATATATTTTGTCTAGATGTCTTTGTGGCTTATCATATTGATTGAATAAATGGACGCGTGTATAACGGTATCGTCAGCAAATTGAGCGATGTTGGTGTTTGATGCTACTGGGAAGTCAGCTACATATACGTTTAGAAGTGTGGGTGAAAACGGAGATTCTTGGGGGATGCCGGTCCAGAATATTTCTGGGACTTGATGTGTGATTCGCAGCAGTAAGGAGGTAGGTTCTGTCTCTCTAGAATTGGTTATTGTAACCTTTATCGTAACGAGTCGATTCTGACGTCGCGAGACGTGTGAGCAGAAGCAGTGCGAGCGGCGGCAGTCTGGTGTCAAGACTCAGCCCGAAGTGGCCATTCCGCGCTCGACTGCCGAGCCGAACGGATCGCTCTTATCGTTGTGAACAGTGATAACCGTGTGACTGAACAAAATCTGTGAACCAGTGGAAATCTTGTGGTTTGTGAAAACGGTGCCACTAGTGAGTGCTACGAAATATGTTCAATGGTTAATGCCAGACAATGGTGCAGCTCATCAGTAATGCTCTAAGAACACTAAACAGTGATTATCCCATCCCAGATTTAAACGTATCGACGCTGTACCAAGAAGTAACGGAAACTACCAGTGACGAAGTGACATCAAAGGAACCTCAACCAAATCAACAGACCTCAATGAGACTGCAAAACTCGGAAACCCCACAAGGTAACGCTACTGGCCAACATGCCGCAGGGCAAAATTTAAAGCGTTCTTCTGATGATAATAATTCGGCTAACGAGATAAAAAGGTCCAACCTACAATCAAAACAAGACAATGTAGACAGTTCAACCCAATATCGATATTCGGTCCCCATTGGAAATAGATTTGAGGCACTGAACAGTGAACCGGATCCCAGCAACCAAAATAGGTTTAGTTACGTCAATGAAAACCCACCAAGTGTGTCACAAACAGTAAATATCCCGCCAATTTATGTAGCAAATGTAGGAAATATTACGAACTTTAGCAAGGAGATTAATAGCAAAGTAACAACCAGCTTCACACTTCAATTTATAAATAATAGGCTGAAAATTTAACCAGAAAAAAATCAGTGACTTCAGAGACATAACCAAATATTTAATTAACACTAAAAGAGAAATTCACAGTTGTATTAAAAAACCTACACACATCATTCACAGAAGAGTAAATCTACACAGAATTGAAAGAAAAATTAAGTTTATTAATAATAACAATCTGAAAACAACACTCATAGTAGCATATAAGCCCCCCAACGTGAGAATCCAACATACCAATCTTATAAACACACTCCAACACACCCGAACAATAATACTAAGAGATATTAATGCTAAACATATACAGTGGGGATGTAAAAACAATAATCCAGCTGGGACAGAATTATTACAACTAATAAACAGCAACAAACTAAATATCATACCCTCAATGAACCAACATACTATCCATTTGATCACTCTAGGAACCCAAACCTGTTAGACATAAGTATAACAAATTTAAAACAAACGTTTTTCTCCACAGTACACCATGAAATGGACTCAGACCACCTACCAGTAACAATAACAACACAACATTCACTCCCCCATCCACTCCCATTCTACAATTCAACATACAAACAATTAATTGGCAAACATTATGTTAAAACAACCATCCCTGAATTAAAAAATCTTAAATTCCCCTTCAGAAATAGATCAAGTTATAACTACACTCAATAACATAATATTAAGTGAACTACAGAACAATAAATTTAACAAATCACCTAAGAACACACAGAATAAAAGAAGTGAACTATCTAAAAGCATAAGAAATCAAATGCACATAAAGAATACAACAAAAAGATTATGGAATCACACTAGAAGCCCTGAAGTTAAAAAGGAACTGAACTTATTAACATATATTACCAAAAAAACACTTTTCACACACAAACAGCAACGATACAATACCATGATTCAAACTTTAAGTTCAGGTAACAATACATTGTGTCAATTTAAAAATAAAATACTAAGCAAAAGAGATAATACTCCTCCACATAATAGCAGCACAGGGGAAAAAATATCTCCCTTTGCAAAAGCTGGAACACCAGCAAAACATTTTGCAGCTACATTTAAACCCAACGATTCACCCCCACACTCACAACACCAAACAATCACACAGATAGCAACATCTCCTAATTATAATGTACCTTACAGAATCAGATTCACATCCGCCCAGGAAGTAAGAAACATAATAAAAATACTTCCTAAAAAAGTCTCCAGGACATGACAGAATAAATAAAATCCTAAAAATCTGCGAAGCCATGAGCATTCTTAAATAATATTTATAACTCTGTATTAAGAACAGGTTATTTTCTACTCTTATGGAAACACTCTATAGTGATACCCATACCAAAATCAAACAAAAATCTATCCAATATAGAAAATTATAGACCAATAAGCCTGTTACCATCCTTATCTAAAATTCTAGAAAACATTATTCGTAAAAGACTCAGTACTTCAACAAAAGACATCATTCCCAGGCATCAATTTGGATTCACAGAAAAGTTATCAACCACACCAATTATTAAGGATCACAGAACATATACATACAGCATTACAAACAAAACTACATACTACCTTTCTAGACATTTCACAAGCATATGAGAAAGTATGGCATCAAGGTCTAATGTACAAAGGTAGAAGCATTGTCACACCCAAATACCTAACCAACATCATCAATAGCTTCATAAGCAATAGAACGTTTTCAGTTACAATATATAAACATCTCTCAAACACCAAACCAATATTGGTTGGACTTCCTCAGGGCTCCCCACTTTCACCTATATTATTCAATCTTTACACTGATATCCCTACAACCAACACAATCATTACAGCACAATTCGCAGATGATCCAGCATTGTATTGTTCTAAAACATCAATTATCACATTAACAAAGACAATGCAACAACATTTAAACCAAATAGATTCTTGGGCAAACAAATGGAAAATTAAATTAAACCCATCTAAGTCAACAGCAAAAACCTCTCCATTAAAAACGATTTCAACACCACCACCCCTTACACTGAACAATAAGACCAATCCTTGGACTCCACTAAAAAACAGTGAAATATCTAGGACTGCATTTATACACCATGATTAACTGGATAGAACACATAAACATTAAAACACAACAAACAAAGGTCAAGCTAATTCAATTAAAAACATTAATAAATAACAGTAAAATAACTATAGAAAATGCCAAACTCATGTATACAGCCATAATTAGACCACTTATGCTCCATGCTTGTCCTCTCTGGATTAATGCAGCAAACCAATATCCATAAAATAAAGACCATACAAAATAAATTCCTGTGAACAATAACCAATGCACCCTGGTTCCTCACAAACAAACAACTTCATAAAGAAATTCAAATAAAACCTATCGTACATCACATCACTAAGTTATCCCATAATTTTTACAATTATATGTCACCAATTACACAACTATCCCAAAATGAAGTCGTAGGCTTCCGCGGCCAGAGTCATGTGCGTGATCTGGACTGGCCGGGTGACGCCGCGTCGAAGGCTGTGTTGCCGACGTTTCGACCATCTTGTCGTGGTCTTCCTCAGGGCTGGTATATCACCCGGACAGCCCAGATCACGCACGAATTATCCCAATTCAAACTAGGCAAATCACCCATAAATGCCACCAGAATAAAAAATAATTTTAGCGAAGCGAGGCGTGGCAAGTTGAAGTTAAAAAGTGTTCGGTATAAAAAAACTACGCAATGGAGTTGTCGTTTGTCACGTTTTCGCGTAAGGGAGCCGACATTCCCTCTTCGTTACGATACGGGAAGACCCAATATAAGTTTTGAAGTGAGTTTTTTAAAAATTCTAGCAACATAAATATTTTCAAGCAGACTCTAGTGGGCGGAAATAGAATAATAATTGGGAGAATCACATTTCCAACAGAAGTTAGCCAATGTTCGGAAATTGCCATTTCTACATACGCTACTACTTCTGATAACGCTCCCAATTTACTTTGGCAAAATGACTGCGAAAATAATCGTTCACTTGATTGATCCAACTTTGCATCCCGTTCTAAATAGATCGTCTGCTTCTTCGATCCCCCTAATCCATAGATCAACAAAGACCTCGATGAAAACACAAGACCCCTTCCTCTGCGCAGGCGGGCAAGAAACAATGGGCGTCTACTGGTCCTGGTCCAGCCGTCGTGCGCGGTTTGTTTCGTTTCCAGATAGCTCGCACTCCGTTGTCGCCAGTCTGTATTGTATTAGAATTTTTTGTCGCGACAGCAACGCCGCGCGCTCGAACTAGTGCCCTCGGGGGACGGTGCCTGCGCGATAGGATCCGTCCGGTGGCGGGGCACTGGAAATAAAAGTTAGGGGGCCGCAGAGGACCAGCAGAGAAGATGGAAAGAGCTGAAGAAGCGGTGGCGGTGTCTCGCGGCGACGTTAGGGCTGAAGGCATACGTCATGCGGTTCAGGGCGAGGTGGAATCTGGAGGTAGGGCTGGTTGTAGAGCGCTTTGGATTGTGGTTGCGTTGGTTTAGGGCAGGGGTGAGCAAGGACATTCCGCGTTGGCAAACGCGCTAGCTAAGGACCTCTGGCTAGCAGCTTTCCGGGTTGCATATCACAGATATCCCAGACCGCGTCAACTGCTAAGGTCATGACTTCTTGGCTGTCCGGGTGACGCCGCGTTGGTTGACGTGTCGCCTGTCATATCGCAGGATTTTTCAGGGTAGTGGCACAGTAATGCTCCCAATACAGAGCATTACTGTGTCACTACCCTGAAAAATCCTGCGATATGACAGTCGAAACGCCGGACTCTCAGCCAACGACGCGGCGTCACCCGGACAGAAGCCATTACCCTGACAAAGCTTGCGATATGACAGGCGTAAAGTCGGTCTCTCAGCCAACCACTGGGTGTCACCCGGACAGCCAAGAAGTCATGAATTCGAGCCGCGGAAGTCTACGTGTACAACGGCTAAGGTTATTTGTCTTCCCCCGCTGGATGGCGACAACCTATAGAGCGGCTAGTGCTTTTTACTAACCTGGTATCTCGTACCAGTGTGCTCTGCATCACGCGGGAAAGGCTCTACTCTCCCGACTGCTCTCCCGACATGTGTGGTAGTGCAGTGCATGTAAGTGTCAGTGTGTGTAAAAAAGGGGTGGGAATAAGACAAGAAGGATAGATCGCGCGCTGTCCGTGACCCGTTTATTAGAGTACAGCTCCGGCGTTCATCTGGTTTGGCCGGCTCCTAAACACCGCGATTCCTACCAGCATCCATCGAACCGACGACATTATTCGTAAGCCACTATCATTGTACATGCTGTTTTCGAAAGGTGCAGCTTGAGTACTCATCCCGCTTGATTATAGGTAGGGAGCAAGGCACATTTACAAAGCGCTGTCGTTGCTGCCCAGGAATGGAATTAAGAGGAGAACTCATGTTCAAGGGTTCATCCATTCTTAAGCAGCGTAAATATAGATTGCCGTACTAGTCTAAACAAACTCTCGAATCGAGGTACACATGACAAAACGTCGGAATTGTGTATGTTAAGTCAGCGGAGCAAGACATAACAGAATTAAAAGTTTGTTTTCACAAATTTTTAAGTATGGTTTTCAACACTGACGATGCTCTAAAAGGACGTGCATATGTTTCTTAAAAACAAAAGTGGACTAATTATAATCTATTAATGTAATACTTAGCATAGCAAGGTGAATCGCTAAATCTATGCTTACACTAAAACAGGAAACTGAACGAGACGCATTCGGGCTGTGCCTTTTTGAAAGCGGTAAACGGATTAGGAAAATTTGACCGCGAGATGCAGTTGGTATATGTTCCGATTCCTTACCTAATATCCAAATTCAGAGCCTCAATGTAAAGGGCAATTGGGGAAATGCACCAATCACTCGCGGCAGAGGGAGGCCAGAGAAGAACGGAGTTGATAGAATACGCATTGCTGATAACAAAGAATCTCAAGGTTACCTCGCAGGGATCGCATCTCAGAATAAAGCAATTCAAACCGGGATGGATCCGTGAGATAAATGTTTCACTAATATGCTTTCGTTATTTTTATCCTCCGTGTGTAAAGTATTTCAGCATGACAGTATAAACTAAGGATGCTAAAATGCAAAGATTCGGTTTAGTCTAAGGTTGACCCGGGCGTGAGGTTAGCCCGAGTTTTAGTTTCCGCTTGTCTATTCCTTGAGTGCTATTTCCAAATAACACTTCTTTTTACAAATTTAGTTATAGTGATATTGTGTTTAGTGTCTCATGTTCTACAGTTAAAACTAATTTCCTTTTTTGTTTCTTCTTCCAGGGTTGAAAGGGACTTTTCTCTTTTCTTTTTCTCTTTCTGTCTTCCTTCTCCCTTTCTTCATTCTCTTTTGCATCTGCCTTTTCCTTATAGAAGGTTTTCCATTGCCTGGGCGTTATCATATACGGCATTTGTTGAACATTGCGTTTGTTTTAACTTTTTAGTGTTTCTGGCCATATCAGTCTACTAATGTTGCAATATTCGAATATGTCAGATCATTATTTCTGCGAACGTCAGTTGAAGACTCGGTTTGGTGTTCTCTGTTCTAGTGTTTCACAATTTGAATTGTGTATTATAAGGATGTAGCAACTGTATTAAGAGGTGCCGCTGGCTGTTGCAAATCTTCTGCTGGTACTTGATATGGCTATCTAGAATGTGTTTACATATTGGGATGCATGTCCAGACCACCCATCTCTGAATCCACTTCTGTGCCCTCTGACAGTTTTTAATACAACTTGAACAAAATGAAGAATTCCTCGCTTGTTCTTTCACTACTTACATTATTGGAATACTTTCTTATAATTTTTTGATAACTCTTGTAAATCTGCCCTTTATAGATCATTCATTCAATAGTTTATATGTTTCTTTTAGCATACCAATTATTGCATTAAAATCAGTTGAATAATCTTTCATTATAGGAATGGGGTAATGTTCTCCAAAAGAGTTTTCAAGGAATGATTTGAATTTTGTATATGAGAGAGGGAGTTTGTCTTGGTTGGAGTCAATATAGATTTTGGTTGGGAGCCGAAGATCTTCTATTGAATTGTTAGCTAAATTGCCTTGAGAGGCAGGTTCTTCATTTGCATTATTTTCTCTCTTTTCCTTTGAGGGTTTTCAGCCTTTGTCTTTACATTTTACATCACTATTTGATATATTATCAGGTGTAGAGGATGATTCAGATGGGAGGCTTCTTTTGTTGATAAGAGGAAAGTTAATACAATCCATAGCAATCGAGCCAGATGGATTATCACCTGGTTGTTCTGGAGGGGGAATCTCTATTAAAATATTATCATTATTGTTATCTATTTATAATTAGTGAAAGACTAATGTTATTAATTGGACACTTGCTTACAATATGGCATTTATTTTTACACTTGAAACAGGTGACATTATGAGGTGTGAAAATTAGTCTGTGCAAAATAGTTGTGAAAAAAATGATGTATCTTCATATGGAATTAGAACTGACTGTGGTAATTTATATACTTCATTTGGGTAAACAGATGAAAGGAAAGAATTGTCTCCTAAAGTTCATAATAAGAGACATACCTGGTTCAGGTAGACCTGATCTGATAAATATAATGTTAGAAGAAATTTGAATATTTGATTGTTGAAGAGCATTATTTATCACCTCATGTGGGATAACTGTACAGACATTGGACATTATAACTTTTTCATGTTTGCTTAATAGGAGTCTAACACTCACATTAATGTCATTAATAGTGAAAGTTTGATGGTTATCTGTTAGGTTGCGATTTTCTTGGTACTTGAGAACACATAATTCCAATTATTCGCTATGCGCGACATTAATCTAATAAACTTGGATTGATAAAAGTTGATATTTTACTCACATAATCTTTTACTGTAAGTCCTTGTGTCCATTGTCGCAGCTCCATCATACGTTTTCAAGTTTGATCCATGTTGTTGTTGTTGGGCGTTAGAGGTTATGTTTTTCCTTGATGTTCAGTGTATCCATATTGACACTAGTTGCCACTCTTTCGAGTAGCAGCCACTCACAGAATACACTTGAAAAAGAGACTATATCACAGTTTTGTTTATACATACACCAAATAAGATATTAGAAATACTGTCGAAAGCACACGCGAACGGAGCATATGATGTTGCTAGTACCGCGGTTTGCCGTCGACTGAGAGAAAGAGGAGTTGTTTCTTCTCTCTGTTCTTTTTGTTTTTGTTGTCGTTCTTCTTTTCTTCTTCTTTGTCGAGGTTATTACGAAGAACCCTAGCATATGATCAAGGGTGTAATGTCATATTCTTTCTGCGGTAAGAGAGGGTGTGTGTTCAGGAGCTTTGGGGGTTGGATGGTTCATTAGAACTGTGAATGTAGGTCACCGAGTAGTAAAAAGTGTCACAATTAGAAGATTTACCAAATATTACACATTATACTGTCGTAATTCGTCTTATTTCACTCAATGCGGTTGAATCCTCATCTTTAGAAGTTTCTTGATATGTAACCCAATTTGCTAATATTTTAAATTTATGATTAGAATAAATTCGCATTCTGGTTCCAATAAAATTAGAAAATTTGGTGTTTTAATGGGACAACAATTTCGATTTTCGTTTATAAGGGTGTCTAAATTTTAACACCCTAGAAAAATGTTTATTAGTTGACATTGCAAAATTATGAGGATGATGATTTTGAAACACGTTTAATGGGTGAAAACGTTTTTTTATTAGAACAGATTCCAATCCTAAGACATTTCTGGATAATTTCCATGATATCTCTTCATAAATCGAAGGTGACAGTGGATAATTAATTAAAAAATATTCCATTAGCTGTTATTGTACTATGTTTTAAATAACACTCACTATTTCATTTCTGCTGTATACTATAGTTTTGGTAACTTTTTCTTGAAAAAGACACGCTGCTGAAAAGTATTACTTGTAAATTAAAATTCTTCGTCCCCACTGCCAAGCTGATACGTTTAACGTAATCATAAATTGGGTTTCTGTACGGTGAAGTCGGGACGGCGTGCCTTTCATGGATTCTTCTTGCCACTGTGCACGCTGTACTTTTAACTTACGTAATTGCCCGCGTGTGTACTCGCAAACGAGTAGAGAGTTCCAAGTGTTTCCTGCGCAGGAATCGAGAACACTCTTGGTTGTGAACCCGCAACTTTATGTTCGGTGCGGCCTTAAACTAATTAACGGTATCTAATTAATGTTCGTCCTCTGTGAAGACCCTCACTAGGGGAAAAGCCGTTTAATAAAGGAATACCGTGCTGTACTACAGCGTAATGGAACATGGACTGTGAAACGACCAACTTACATCAGAAGGAGTTTGACACGATTTATTTGGATAGAGAATTGCGACTCAAGAATAACTTAATACTATTAATAATTTGATAGTCTCTCCTTTTGTTGAAATGTTAATTTTCATTCAAGTTTTAGAACCAGCAGAATACAGTAGAAAAAAGTAATGATTAATTTTAATACTTCATTGATAAATATATATTTATCATAAAAAATAGTAAAACTGGATGTCGACATTTCGTGTGAGCAACAAATCTGCTTCAAATGGATTCTATTGTTTTATTGCTCTGCTTTGCAAGTTTATTCACTTTTCCCTCAATGTTCTAGAAATTCCAACCTCTCTTTCTGTTGTAGACTGCAAAGTAATAAAAAAACAGTTTGTTCTGTCGATGGTGAATATGGATGGTTCCCCAAACAACGTAGAATATCAAATGCCATATACGTCATTTAAGCACATTCCATCTGATTCACCTGCGTAGTATACTTACCGTCGTAAGTCTGTCTCTTACATACAGATTTTTCAGGGAGGAAACACCTTCATATATATTGTCTAACAAACTCCTTTGATATTTCGAATAGCTAAGCCGCAATAAACATTGAAAACTTGGTTGGAAAAATACTTTCTACTAAAACATTTGCATTTCAGAAACATTAACACTCCAGAAAACGTAAATTGTTTATTATTTACAAAAGAAATGAATATATTTGTCCAGAACGAAAAATTAACACAGAAATTTAAAAAAAAGCAGTTGAATTGTGTAAATTGTTTTTTTATTTATATGTTAATTCGAAATATCATAAAAGTTTTTTAGAAAAAATATGCTTAAAATTGTCTTAAGAGCTTGTTTTCGAAGTTCGGTTGTTTCCTCCCTGGGCATCCCGTGTATGCGGGATCGCATGGATCCTGTGCTGAGGTAAGCGGGCCGAGCGAGGCGCTGGATGTTGGCAAGCAGAAGCGGCACGACCAGTTGTCCAGCTGAGAGCTGGCTGTGGCAAAGGACAATACTGGGTTATGTATCAGTTGGGAGCTGCCTGTTGCAAAATCAGTGCGTTTTGTTTCAGTCGAGTCTGACCGTAGCTGGAGTGAGGAGAGATACTCTGTCTATATGTGTAAGGTTTCTATGGAAACGGGCACAGTTGTTGGACGTGTGTTGTGTTTCATATATCACCTTAAATGTAACAAGTTTAATAATCAAATATTATTACTAAACCTCTGGTGATTCTTTCTAAGAGAGAAGGGAGAGTATCCATTATTTCCATACCGCCTCTTTGCATGTATATTTATTTCTGATACTAATATTTAATTACATATTTTTACGCAGATCAACATTAGCACTAACGTGTGTGGTTTTCTAATGTTCACTGTTCTAATCAACTTTAGGTGAGTGACTACTCGTATGTACGAATGATCCGGTTACCAAATCCTATTTAAATTAACCTGAGTTAATTTAGAGCTCTAGCTAAGTGTATAATCGCAACTTATTACACAGTACATCTTTAATTCATATACACGTGAAGTCCGTCATACACATTGTATAATTACGACTACATGGTGTGACGTTGTTGCGGTTACGGTCACGCCGTGACATCGCAACATCGTACGTTCGGACCGTGACATCGCACCGCGTTTCCAGCTACATATCTAAGGAATATTGCACATCCCCCGACTGCCACAACTGACGTGAACAGAGAATTCCCAGTACGCAATGTATGTGTGTAGTATATGTTATATATATATATATATATATATATATATATATATATATGCATGTGTGTGTGTGTGTGAATGGAACGGAGAAGTGTGAGAACAGATGTTTCGCGACCATTTAATGTTGCACGAACGATGTGAGTGCATCGACTATTGCCTGATGCCATAATATTTCATCATGCTGAGCTACTCTTCGATGGTGAATGACACGTTGCTTATTGTCTGGGCTCACCTTAAACTGGCATGAAAATTCTGGGTCCGTTAAGAGTCCAATCCATATCAATTCAGTATAGGGAGGTCTCTGTGAAATGACATAATTGATTTCAATATTTGTTTTCTCTATTTCCTTGACGTGCACTTTAGCCCCATGTCTCCATATTTTGGTTGTGCTTTAGCGTCGAAGATGCCACTCCGTACACAATGTTCAGCTAGAAACTACTCGTAAAAGATGAAATTAAACGGATGTTCATCGTGCTTAAATTTTTCTTGATTAGCAGTGTCCTTTGTATTCATCTGGGAGATTATCTTCCTGAATGTAACAGCGCTACAGCGCCTTTCGCTTAACAACCAGAAATTGGACTTTCGCTCGGATGTGCGAATCGGATTTGCCTTTTGCCCGCATTCCACCTTTCCCCTCTTTCATCGGCCGCTCGGCGCCGCCCCGGAAATGAAACGTAAAGCCGCTTCGGCGATCTAAGTGAATGTTCGAATTCAATTCGTAATTGAATGTAACGCGATACTATTATGCGAATACTTATCACGTAATAGGGCCGTTGATGGGCGGATAGTGGGATGGGCCGAGGCGATAGGGGGGGGGGGGTCTCTGAGAGGTCACTGCGGAAATAAAAACTGCGGACAAGGGAGTGGTTCTACAGACGCCTGCGACAGTTAATTATGTAAGTGGCGGCGAAGTGCCTGACGGATCGTCATAAGCTGAAGCTGATGTCCCACAGTTGTGTCTCGTAAAAAAACGCACACTAACTGCTCGCAAAACCGCGCCCCACAGAGTGTAATGAGTGACGCGGTTCGCCATCGACGTTCGCCTGTTCTATCTCGGGAGTTGACGGGGTTTCTCTCGCGGTAGAGACCGACTGATATTTATTTATTTTTTTATTTATTTATTTACGTCAAAAACAGTTAAAAACTGTATGTGTCGTGCTATGGGGAGAAGTTAATTTGAAGTTACATTAATGTCCCGAAGCAAAACAAGGGGTCATCTCAGCATTTGTTTGAGGATCGGGGAAACTGGACGAAAACCTGATCGAGATGGGACGAAGAGCATCAATTGATGGCACTGCAGTACCTCTGACTGGGAGGTCCTAGAGGTGTAGTCCAAGCATTTGCAGAACTTTTTACATTAGCTACAAAGCTAAGTCGATTTCAGCCGGTGTCTGGAGGTACATTCTACCAGTCGACTACTCTGATTAGTATTTTTCCGTGTTCCGTGGCTGCCCCGATTAACACCAGTCAAATGCGAAGCAGGACCCTAACAATGGGCCAGAGACCGCGCGTGATCTTTCATTCCTCTACCTTCAAACCCCTTACTGTCACACACTTGCAATTACATTCCTTACACTACCACACGTATCGGGAGACATGTCGCGTTCATAGAGCTTATCCCTGCTTGGCGGTGGTCCGTTGGTGGGATGTACCCGATTGGGGAGACCCCCACCAGTCGAGGTGTAGGTCGGCGCTAGATGTCACAATCCAGCCGTCATGGCAGAATATCACTGCCCTGTCCCTCGTTAAAAATGCACTACACTTACAGGACAAGTGGCCTTAACTGTTCACACCCGGAAGTATCAGTCAATCAACTGACACTGCCGTTGACGCAGAATCGCGAGAATATTTGCTTACGGGCGCGTCAACTACCAAAGCCGTAAGTCCCGTAAGCATGTTATATCTTGCGAGTTGACGGTGTTACTTCCTGAACGTGGAGATTCGGGCACGACCTATACGTGAGCTAGCTGTTTTCCCCCAGCAAACACCACTACCACGCCCCGGCCAGGAAAAGCTTCGAAGTCCCAACTAGTTGAATTAGACCTATCTACGAAGACTGTATTTTATCTAATGATTATTAAACACATATTCCACATACCCTTCAACATTTCGTGCGCTTTGAACAAAGTTTGTGAGTTCATCCGCTGGTAATCCACCTCAGACTATCCTTACAACTTATCAGGAAGCGCTTTCTACATCTTCATTAAGAAAGGAACTTTCAATCGCTACTCGAGTCATTTGAGAGGGGCTGTCGTTATGTCAGTTTCTGGGACAGCGACGGCACATTGTTCGAGAACCTCAAGCAACCGAGCGCCACACATATAAAAAAATCATAACGTGAAAAGTATAATTTGGTATACTCACCATCATAGTTCGGCCACGCCTGAGTTTCCTGTGCATGGCTTCCGGGGCGTGAATCAGCGAAAATGTTTTTGCGCTGTTCTTCACGCGACGTCACCGCGTTTGCCGACGGTGGCGCTGGCGAGCGGGTGTGCAGGTTCGCCTGCGCGTAATCCGCCCGCGGCATCCGACGCGACGTGACGCGCCGCCACACGCGCGGGCGAGTGCTTTTGACGCGCCAGATGCGCATTCAGGCCGCGGCCGCTTTAAGCCGCCTGTCACTTGGAGATTCGTCGTCGCGGTTTAGCCCGTCAATGGCGCCGCCCGCAGAGAAAGCAACGTCTAAGCTCCTCGCTCCTCGCGCCCTTTATATCGGTTTGTTTAAAATGGGAGTTGCGCGCTTTTTCACGCTGCGCGGAGATGTATGAGTTTATTTCCGAGTAAACTCTCGCGGGCTGAGCAGTTTTGATGCTGGTTGCCCTCGCTTTTGCTCTTTTGAAAGTTATCTTACGTTTGCAACGGCGTTTAGAATGGAATTGTTGTTGAAGAGATGGGCTCATTGGAGGTTTTTTATAAGTATATTTTTGTTATTCATTTTTGTTTTGTAAGAAGATATACTGATGGGTTTGTATTGTTTATAGATTTTTTCATTTTGGCTTTTAATAAATTCTGTAAAATCGAAATAAAAGGTAATACCAATGATATCTAGGAAACGTATACGTTTAATTTAGAAAATTTTAATAACAGAAGGATATCGTAACGTGAGCAGTAGAAGGGAGAGACCCCAATGAACGTCTTTTTCTTTTTAAATGTCGAATAAATATACAAATGAAATAAATAAAAATGTAAAAATTTCGTAATGGAATTCATGACTGAAATGAACACTCCGGTTCGGTGGAAAAAGGATTCTTTTCGAAGCACCACAGACATGACAAAAATCTCAAATCTTCGCCGCCTTTTAGTTCTGCGAGCGTCGACGGTGACGGCCTAAGATGGCGGCGACTGGAGCGGTGGCCGGAGTGGCTGGAGTCTGGAGCACGATTTTCCCCATTATACGTCGCATTGCTGTCAAAATAAACAAGTTCACTCCCACGATAAGTGACAAAATTTCCGGTTGAAAAATTTATATTTCTATTACGGAAGTTGTATTTTAGAAAATGTATATTTCTATTATGTTGATATATACTATTTTCTTTCCGTGCAAAGGAAAATGTGCAAGATGTACAACATTAATTTATATATGGTTTCGTGAAAAACATATTTTTCAAAACTTTTCCTTACAGATTACTCGTAGATAGTAAACAATTTGATATTTACGAGTCGCGGATATTGTGCCAGTCGCTTCTCTGCCAATGTGTGATAATAGTGAAGTGTCATGATAATATTAAACAATCTATGAAGTTGAAATAAATAGGGTTTATCGCAGAAATATTGAGTAGAAGAAACACGGATTGTTTCCCTCCACTTTTCCTTTGGTTCTTGCTGATTCAGCCATTGGTGATTCATTTTTATTTATAATTGATATTTAAGAGAAGAATTTCAGGGTGGCATAAGTTGTATTTACTGTCCACGAAAAAAGGAGAACCACCTCAACACACGCTCTTAGTATCGTAGGAAAACTGGATGGAAAACAGGATGGAGATTCTTATTCCCTGTATGATATAAATAAGTATACGGATAAATAATAAACAATAAATACAAATTCAAATAATTTAAACATAATAATAAAAACTGCAAAAGAAACGTCAAAAAATCATGGTCGTTCCTACATCTCAGGCTGAAATAGATTGCCTTGCAAACAAACATCGAACCCAACACACCAGAGAAGCATATCTGCATTCCCAGCGCTACTTCTTCGTCTCCATAATGTGACGTCATCCTGGAGCTGTAGCACACTGCTTGACCTGCATTGCCACGGCGCCGCTGGAGACCGCGGAGGCAAGGCGCGCGGTTGCGGCTAAGGCGGCGGCGCCGGGCGGCCAAGGAAGCGACGCGTGCTCCCCCGCTCG